>JBAIAC010000807.1:10000-20000 GCA_037349315.1 Chelydra serpentina
CAGCCCGGCCATCAGGTCAACCCCCGGACCCCAACGGGGTTGACCTGGTGGCCGGGGACCAGCCCGGCCATCGGGTCAACCCCCGGACCCCCCCAACGGGGTTGACCTGGTGTCCGAGTCCGGACTTAGAAATTTTCCGAGACCCTTCCCGGGGTTGACCAGGTGGCCGAGCGGGGACTCTGAAAAAGGTTCAGCCCGCTTCCTCGGGGTGGCGGTGACCTGGATTCCGAGGAGGGACTTGGAGACACGTCCCTGCCCGCACACCCCCACACACTCCCGCACACACCCCGGGGAAAAGGAAAAAAAAAAAAAAAAAAAAAAAAAAAAAAGGATCGGGACCACTCGCGGCTTGGCGGCAAGCCGCCCAGGGCGCACCGTCCCGGGCTGCGGCCGCGGACCTTCCCCCCGGCGCACTGATCGGGCCCATGGAAGTCCGGAACAAAATTTCCACGACGGCCTCGGGGAGCCGGGGGCTACCCGGGGAGGGTGCTCCGAGGGCCGCAGGGAGTACCGGGTCGACCCGGGGGCCGGGGAGCAGCCCGGCCATCAGGTCAACCTCCGGACCCCCAAAGGGGTTGACCTGGTGCCCGGGGAGCAGCCCGGCCATCAGGTCAACCCCCGGACCCCAACGGGGTTGACCTGGTGGCCGGGGACCAGCCCGGCCATCGGGTCAACCCCCGGACCCCCAACGGGGTTGACCTGGTGTCCGAGTCCGGACTTTGAAATTTTCCGAGACCCTTCCCGGGGTTCACCAGGTGGCCGAGCGGGGACTCTGAAAATGGTTCAGCCCGCTTCCTCGGGGTGGCGGTGACCTGGATTCCGGGGAGGGACTTGGAGACACGACCCTGCCCGCACACCCCCACACACTCCCGCACACACCCCGGGAAAAAAGGAAAAAAAAAAAAAAAAAAAAAAAGGATCGGGACCACTCGCGGCTTGGCGGCAAGCCGCCCAGGGCGCACCGTCCCGGGCTGCGGCCGCGGACCTTCCCCCCGGCGCACTGATCGGGCCCATGGAAGTCCGGAACAAAATTTCCACGACGGCCTCGGGGAGCCGGGGGCTACCCGGGGAGGGTGCTCCGAGGGCCGCAGGGAGTACCGGGTCGACCCGGGGGCCGGGGAGCAGACCGGCCATCAGGTCAACCCCCGGACCCCCCAAAGGGGTTGACCTGGCGGCCGGGGAGCAGCCCGGCCATCAGGTCAACCCCCGGACCCCAACGGGGTTGACCTGGTGGCCGGGGAGCAGCCCGGCCATCCGGTCAACCCCCGGACCCCCAACGGGGTTGACCTGGTGTCCGAGTCCGGACTTTGAAATTTTCCGAGACCCTTCCCGGGGTTGACCAGGTGGCCGAGCGGGGACTCTGAAAATGGTTCAGCCCGCTTCCTCGGGGTGGCGGTGACCTGGATTCCGAGGAGGGACTTGGAGACACGTCCCTGCCCGCACACCCACACACACCCCCGCACACACCCCGGGAAAAAGAAAAAAGGAAAAAAAAAAAAAAAAAAAAAAGGATCGGGACCACTCGCGGCTTGGCGGCAAGCCGCCCAGGGCTCACCGTCCCGGGCTGCGACCGCGGACCTTCCCCCCGGCGCACTGATCGGGCCCATGGAAGTCCGGAACAAAATTTCCACGACGGCCTCGGGGAGCCGGGGGCTACCCGGGGAGGGTGCTCCGAGGGCCGCAGGGAGTACCGGGTCGACCCGGGGGCCGGGGAGCAGCCCGGCCATCAGGTCAACCTCCGGACCCCCAAAGGGGTTGACCTGGTGCCCGGGGAGCAGCCCGGCCATCAGGTCAACCCCCGGACCCCAACGGGGTTGACCTGGTGCCCGGGGAGCAGCCCGGCCATCGGGTCAACCCCCGGACCCCCAACGGGGTTGACCTGGTGTCCGAGTGGGGACTTAGAAATTTTCCGAGACCCTTCCCGGGGTTGACCAGGTGGCCGAGCGGGGACTCTGAAAATGGTTCAGCCCGCTTCCTCGGGGTGGCGGTGACCTGGATTCCGAGGAGGGACTTGGAGACACGTCCCTGCCCGCACACCCCCACACACCCCCGCACACACCCCGGGAAAAAGAAAAAAGGGAAAAAAAAAAAAAAAAAAAAAAAAGGATCGGGACCACTCGCGGCTTGGCGGCAAGCCGCCCAGGGCGCACCGTCCCGGGCTGCGGCCGCGGACCTTCCCCCCGGCGCACTGATCGGGCCCATGGAAGTCCGGAACAAAATTTCCACGACGGCCTCGGGGAGCCGGGGGCTACCCGGGGAGGGTGCTCCGAGGGCCGCAGGGAGTACCGGGTCGACCCGGGGGCCGGGGAGCAGACCGGCCATCAGGTCAACCCCCGGACCCCCCAAAGGGGTTGACCTGGCGGCCGGGGAGCAGCCCGGCCATCAGGTCAACCCCCGGACCCCAACGGGGTTGACCTGGTGGCCGGGGAGCAGCCCGGCCATCCGGTCAACCCCCGGACCCCCAACGGGGTTGACCTGGTGTCCGAGTCCGGACTTTGAAATTTTCCGAGACCCTTCCCGGGGTTCACCAGGTGGCCGAGCGGGGTCTCTGAAAATGGTTCAGCCCGCTTCCTCGGGGTGGCGGTGACCTGGATTCCGGGGAGGGACTTGGAGACACGACCCTGCCCGCACACCCCCACACACTCCCGCACACACCCCGGGAAAAAGAAGAAAAAAAAAAAAAAAAAAAAAAAAAAAAAAGGATCGGGACCACTCGCGGCTTGGCGGCAAGCCGCCCAGGGCGCACCGTCCCGGGCTGCGGCCGCGGACCTTCCCCCCGGCGCACTGATCGGGCCCATGGAAGTCCGGAACAAAATTTCCACGACGGCCTCGGGGAGCCGGGGGCTACCCGGGGAGGGTGCTCCGAGGGCCGCAGGGAGTACCGGGTCGACCCGGGGGCCGGGGAGCAGCCCGGCCATCAGGTCAACCTCCGGACCCCCAAAGGGGTTGACCTGGTGCCCGGGGAGCAGCCCGGCCATCAGGTCAACCCCCGGACCCCAACGGGGTTGACCTGGTGGCCGGGGACCAGCCCGGCCATCGGGTCAACCCCCGGACCCCCAACGGGGTTGACCTGGTGTCCGAGTCCGGACTTTGAAATTTTCCGAGACCCTTCCCGGGGTTCACCAGGTGGCCGAGCGGGGACTCTGAAAATGGTTCAGCCCGCTTCCTCGGGGTGGCGGTGACCTGGATTCCGGGGAGGGACTTGGAGACACGACCCTGCCCGCACACCCCCACACACTCCCGCACACACCCCGGGAAAAAAGGAAAAAAAAAAAAAAAAAAAAAAAAGGATCGGGACCACTCGCGGCTTGGCGGCAAGCCGCCCAGGGCGCACCGTCCCGGGCTGCGGCCGCGGACCTTCCCCCCGGCGCACTGATCGGGCCCATGGAAGTCCGGAACAAAATTTCCACGACGGCCTCGGGGAGCCGGGGGCTACCCGGGGAGGGTGCTCCGAGGGCCGCAGGGAGTACCGGGTCGACCCGGGGGCCGGGGAGCAGACCGGCCATCAGGTCAACCCCCGGACCCCCCAAAGGGGTTGACCTGGCGGCCGGGGAGCAGCCCGGCCATCAGGTCAACCCCCGGACCCCAACGGGGTTGACCTGGTGGCCGGGGAGCAGCCCGGCCATCCGGTCAACCCCCGGACCCCCAACGGGGTTGACCTGGTGTCCGAGTCCGGACTTTGAAATTTTCCGAGACCCTTCCCGGGGTTGACCAGGTGGCCGAGCGGGGACTCTGAAAATGGTTCAGCCCGCTTCCTCGGGGTGGCGGTGACCTGGATTCCGGGGAGGGACTTGGAGACACGACCCTGCCCGCACACCCCCACACACTCCCGCACACACCCCGGGAAAAAGAAAAAAGGAAAAAAAAAAAAAAAAAAAAAAAAAAAAAGGATCGGGACCACTCGCGGCTTGGCGGCAAGCCGCCCAGGGCGCACCGTCCCGGGCTGCGGCCGCGGACCTTCCCCCCGGCGCACTGATCGGGCCCATGGAAGTCCGGAACAAAATTTCCACGACGGCCTCGGGGAGCCGGGGGCTACCCGGGGAGGGTGCTCCGAGGGCCGCAGGGAGTACCGGGTCGACCCGGGGGCCGGGGAGCAGCCCGGCCATCAGGTCAACCTCCGGACCCCCAAAGGGGTTGACCTGGTGCCCGGGGAGCAGCCCGGCCATCAGGTCAACCCCCGGACCCCAACGGGGTTGACCTGGTGGCCGGGGACCAGCCCGGCCATCGGGTCAACCCCCGGACCCCCAACGGGGTTGACCTGGTGTCCGAGTGGGGACTTAGAAATTTTCCGAGACCCTTCCCGGGGTTCACCAGGTGGCCGAGCGGGGACTCTGAAAATGGTTCAGCCCGCTTCCTCGGGGTGGCGGTGACCTGGATTCCGAGGAGGGACTTGGAGACACGTCCCTGCCCGCACACCCCCACACACCCCCGCACACACCCCGGGAAAAAGAAAAAAGGGAAAAAAAAAAAAAAAAAAAAAAGGATCGGGACCACTCGCGGCTTGGCGGCAAGCCGCCCAGGGCGCACCGTCCCGGGCTGCGGCCGCGGACCTTCCCCCCGGCGCACTGATCGGGCCCATGGAAGTCCGGAACAAAATTTCCACGACGGCCTCGGGGAGCCGGGGGCTACCCGGGGAGGGTGCTCCGAGGGCCGCAGGGAGTACCGGGTCGACCCGGGGGCCGGGGAGCAGACCGGCCATCAGGTCAACCCCCGGACCCCCCAAAGGGGTTGACCTGGCGGCCGGGGAGCAGCCCGGCCATCAGGTCAACCCCCGGACCCCAACGGGGTTGACCTGGTGGCCGGGGAGCAGCCCGGCCATCCGGTCAACCCCCGGACCCCCAACGGGGTTGACCTGGTGTCCGAGTCCGGACTTTGAAATTTTCCGAGACCCTTCCCGGGGTTCACCAGGTGGCCGAGCGGGGACTCTGAAAATGGTTCAGCCCGCTTCCTCGGGGTGGCGGTGACCTGGATTCCGGGGAGGGACTTGGAGACACGACCCTGCCCGCACACCCCCACACACTCCCGCACACACCCCGGGAAAAAGAAGAAAAAAAAAAAAAAAAAAAAAAAAAAAAAAAGGATCGGGACCACTCGCGGCTTGGCGGCAAGCCGCCCAGGGCGCACCGTCCCGGGCTGCGGCCGCGGACCTTCCCCCCGGCGCACTGATCGGGCCCATGGAAGTCCGGAACAAAATTTCCACGACGGCCTCGGGGAGCCGGGGGCTACCCGGGGAGGGTGCTCCGAGGGCCGCAGGGAGTACCGGGTCGACCCGGGGGCCGGGGAGCAGCCCGGCCATCAGGTCAACCTCCGGACCCCCAAAGGGGTTGACCTGGTGCCCGGGGAGCAGCCCGGCCATCAGGTCAACCCCCGGACCCCAACGGGGTTGACCTGGTGGCCGGGGACCAGCCCGGCCATCGGGTCAACCCCCGGACCCCCAACGGGGTTGACCTGGTGTCCGAGTCCGGACTTTGAAATTTTCCGAGACCCTTCCCGGGGTTCACCAGGTGGCCGAGCGGGGACTCTGAAAATGGTTCAGCCCGCTTCCTCGGGTTGGGGGTGGCCTGGATTCCGGTCAGGGATAGCGGGCCAGGAGGCGCGGAGCTCGGCGCCTACGGCCATACCGGACCGAACGCCCCCGATCCCGTCAGATCTCGGAAGGTAAACCGTCCCGGGCCTGGCTAGTACTTGGATGGGTGACCGCCTGGGAATCCCAGGTGCCGTAGGCAGCTTTTCCCGGTCCGAGCCGGCCCTCTCGTTTTCCGGGGCAGGAGCAAGGAATGGGGAGAGGGGTAGTCTCTGTGTGTGTGTGTGTGTGTGTGTGTGTGTGTCTTTGTGTGTGTGTGTCTGTGTGTGTGTCTGTGTGTGGAGGGGACCGGGGGCGAGGGAGGGGGGAAGGGGGAGCGGAGAACCTGGAAAGCCGCCCCACCGCCCCCGTTGCCACTCTGTCTACGGGGCCAGAGGCGACGGCCGAAGGTCGCGGGTCTGGGCGCCCGGCTCCCCGTCGGGTTCCCACGGACCCCGAAGCCTCGTGGGCAGACCCGGGGCACGGGGCCGACTCGCTCGGACGTGCCGGGGACCCCCGACCCCGGCCTCCGGCCCCCGGGACCACCCCCCGTCACCCGTGCTAGGCCCGGCCTTACGAAACGGACGGCGGGTGTGCAGGGCCCCCCGGGCTGCCCCCGCGGGGGACCCACGGCCCGCAAAGCCCCGTGGGCGGACCCGGGGCACGGGGCCGACTCGCTCGGACTCGCCGGGGATCCCCGACCCCGGCCTCCGGCTCCCGGGACCACCCCCCGTCACCCGTGCTAGGCCCGGCCTTACGAAAGGGACGGCGGGTGTGCAGGGCCCCCCGGGCTGCCTCCGCGGGGGACCCAGGGCCCCCGAAGCCCAGTGGGCAGACCCGGGGCACGGGGCCGACTCGCTCGGACTCGCCGGGAACCCCCGACCCCGGGCTCCGGCACCCGGACCACCCCCCGTCACCCGTGCTAGGCCCGGCCTTCCGAAACAGACGGCGGGTGTGCAGGGCCCCCCGGGCTGCCTCCGCGGGGGACCCAGGGCCTCCGAAGCCCCGTGGGCAGACCCGGGGCACGGGGCCGACTCGCTCGGACTCGCCGGGAACCCCCGATCCCGGCCTCCGGCCCCCGGGACCGCCCCCCGTCACCCGTGCTAGGCCCGGCCTTCCCAAAGGGACGGCGGGTGTGCAGGGCCCCCCGGGCTGCCTCCGCGGGGGACCCAGGGCCCCGGAAGCCTCGTGGGCAGACCCGGGGCACGGGGCCGACTCGCTCGGACTCGCCGGGAACCCCCGACCCCGGCCTCCGGCCCCCGGACCTCCCCCCGACCCCCGTGCTAGGCCCGGCCTTCCGAAAGGGACGGCGGGTGTGCAGGGACCCCCGGGCTGCCTCCGCGGGGGACCCAGGGCCCCCGAAGCCCCGTGGGCAGACCCGGGGCACGGGGCCGACTCGCTCGGACGTGCCGGGGACCCCCGACCCCGGCCTCCGGCCCCCGGGACCGCCCCCCGTCACCCGTGCTAGGCCCGGCCTTCCGAAACGGACGGCGGGTGTGCAGGGACCCCCGGGCTGCCTCCGCGGGGGACCCAGGGCCCCCGAAGCCCCGTGGGCAGACCCGGGGCACGGGGCCGACTCGCTCGGACGTGCCGGGGACCCCCGACCCCGGCCTCCGGCCCCCGGGACCGCCCCCCGTCACCCGTGCTAGGCCCGGCCTTCCGAAAGGGACGGCGGGTGTGCAGGGACCCCCGGGCTGCCTCCGCGGGGGACCCAGGGCCCCCGAAGCCCCGTGGGCAGACCCGGGGCACGGGGCCGACTCGCTCGGACGTGCCGGGGACCCCCGACCCCGGCCTCCGGCCCCCGGGACCGCCCCCCGTCACCCGTGCTAGGCCCGGCCTTCCGAAAGGGACGGCGGGTGTGCAGGGACCCCCGGGCTGCCTCCGCGGGGGACCCAGGGCCCCCGAAGCCCCGTGGGCAGACCCGGGGCACGGGGCCGACTCGCTCGGACGTGCCGGGGACCCCCGACCCCGGCCTCCGGCCCCCGGGACCGCCCCCCGTCACCCGTGCTAGGCCCGGCCTTCCGAAAGGGACGGCGGGTGTGCAGGGACCCCCGGGCTGCCTCCGCGGGGGACCCAGGGCCCCCGAAGCCCCGTGGGCAGACCCGGGGCACGGGGCCGACTCGCTCGGACGTGCCGGGGACCCCCGACCCCGGCCTCCGGCCCCCGGGACCGCCCCCCGTCACCCGTGCTAGGCCCGGCCTTCCGAAAGGGACGGCGGGTGTGCAGGGACCCCCGGGCTGCCTCCGCGGGGGACCCAGGGCCCCCGAAGCCCCGTGGGCAGACCCGGGGCACGGGGCCGACTCGCTCGGACGTGCCGGGGACCCCCGACCCCGGCCTCCGGCCCCCGGGACCGCCCCCCGTCACCCGTGCTAGGCCCGGCCTTCCGAAACGGACGGCGGGTGTGCAGGGACCCCCGGGCTGCCTCCGCGGGGGACCCAGGGCCCCCGAAGCCCCGTGGGCAGACCCGGGGCACGGGGCCGACTCGCTCGGACGTGCCGGGGACCCCCGACCCCGGCCTCCGGCCCCCGGGACCGCCCCCCGTCACCCGTGCTAGGCCCGGCCTTCCGAAAGGGACGGCGGGTGTGCAGGGACCCCCGGGCTGCCTCCGCGGGGGACCCAGGGCCCCCGAAGCCTCGTGGGCAGACCCGGGGCACGGGGCCGACTCGCTCGGACTCGCCGGGGACCCCCGACCCCGGCCTCCGGCCCCCGGGACCGCCCCCCGTCACCCGTGCTAGGCCCGGCCTTCCGAAACGGACGGCGGGTGTGCAGGGCCCCCCGGGCTGCCTCCGCGGGGGACCCACGGCCCCCGAAGCCTCGTGGGAAGACAAGGGGCACGGGGCCGACTCGCTCGGACTCGCCGGGAACCCCCGACCCCGGCCTCCGGCACCCGGACCGCCCCCCCGTCACCCGTGCTAGGCCCGGCCTTCCGAAAGGGACGGCGGGTGTGCAGGGCCCCCCGGGCTGCCTCCGCGGGGGACCCAGGGCCCCCGAAGCCCCGTGGGCAGACCCGGGGCACGGGGCCGACTCGCTCGGACTCGCCGGGAACCCCCGACCCCGGCCTCCGGCACCCGGACCGCCCCCCCGTCACCCGTGCTAGGCCCGGCCTTCCGAAAGGGACGGCGGGTGTGCAGGGCCCCCGGGCTGCCTCCGCGGGGGACCCAGGGCCCCCGAAGCCCCGTGGGCAGACCCGGGGCACGGGGCCGACTCGCTCGGACTCGCCGGGAACCCCCGACCCCGGCCTCCGGCCCCCGGGACCGCCCCCCGTCACCCGTGCTAGGCCCGGCCTTCCGAAACGGACGGCGGGTGTGCAGGGCCCCCCGGGCTGCCTCCGCGGGGGACCCAGGGCCCCCGAAGCCCCGTGGGCAGACCCGGGGCACGGGGCCGACTCGCTCGGACTCGCCGGGGACCCCCGACCCCGGCCTCCGGCCCCCGGACCTCTCCCCGACCCCCGTGCTAGGCCCGGCCTTCCGAAACGGACGGCGGGTGTGCAGGGCCCCCCGGGCTGCCTCCGCGGGGGACCCAGGGCCCCCGAAGCCCCGTGGGCAGACCCGGGGCACGGGGCCGACTCGCTCGGACGTGCCGGGGACCCCCGACCCCGGCCTCCGGCTCCCGGACCGCCCCCCCTTCACCCGTGCTAGGCCCGGCCTTCCGAAAGGGACGGCGGGTGTGCAGGGACCCCCGGGCTGCCTCCGCGGGGGACCCAGGGCCCCCGAAGCCCCGTGGGCAGACCCGGGGCACGGGGCCGACTCGCTCGGACTCGCCGGGAACCCCCGGCCCCGGCCTCCGGCCCCCGGGACCGCCCCCCGTCACCCGTGCTAGGCCCGGCCTTCCGAAACGGACGGCGGGTGTGCAGGGCCCCCCGGGCTGCCTCCGCGGGGGACCCACGGCCCACGAAGCCTCGTGGGCAGACAAGGGGCACGGGGCCGACTCGCTCGGACTCGCCGGGGACCCCCGACCCCGGCCTCCGGCCCCCGGACCTCTCCCCGACCCCCGTGCTAGGCCCGGCCTTCCGAAACGGACGGCGGGTGTGCAGGGCCCCCCGGGCTGCCTCCGCGGGGGACCCAGGGCCCCCGAAGCCCCGTGGGCGGACCCGGGGCACGGGGCCGACTCGCTCGGACTCGCCGGGGACCCCCGACCCCGGCCTCCGGCCCCCGGACCTCTCCCCGACCCCCGTGCTAGGCCCGGCCTTCCGAAACGGACGGCGGGTGTGCAGGGCCCCCCGGGCTGCCTCCGCGGGGGACCCAGGGCCCCCGAAGCCCCGTGGGCGGACCCGGGGCACGGGGCCGACTCGCTCGGACGTGCCGGGGACCCCCGACCCCGGCCTCCGGCACCCGGACCACCCCCCGTCACCCGTGCTAGGCCCGGCCTTCCGTGACGGAGGGCGCGTGTGCAGGTGCCCCCCCCCCCCCCCCCCCGGCCTGCCCCCGCGGAGGACCC
>JBAIAC010000807.1:27500-30000 GCA_037349315.1 Chelydra serpentina
CCCACCGCGTCCCTTCTTTTTCTTCCCCCACGCGGCCAAAGCCATGCCGGCGGTGGGGGGGTTCCTTGTCCGCGCCGGTCAGGTCCCCCCGGCCTGCTGTCCCCGCAGGGGACGGCCCTCGGGGCGGGTTTCGGAGGCGGGAGCAGGGGAGGGGGACCCCCGCGGGTCCCCTCTTTCTCTCGCCGCACACTTCGGCCCGCCCGTCGCGCCCAGCCGGGGAGAGCCCTCCTCGGCGCCCGCCCTTTCGTACATGACATGCAAAAAATATTTAACAACCGAGCCCGAAGGCTCGGCTAACGTCCAGGCGCTTGGCTCGGAGGGGCCAGGCGGTCGCGGTCGCGTGCAAGACCGTCCCCCCGCCGCTCCAGCCCTTCTCGCCCTCCCCTCGACGAGCGAGGGGTGGGGGTCCGGGTGGAGGGGGGGAGAGGCTGACGGGCCGCGGCCTTTCGGCCCCAACGCGGAGAGGGAGGCAGGGTGGCCCCTCTCCGACCTGGGCTTCCCGTGGACCCAGCGAGAGGGGAGCTGGGGTGGGCGGCATGGGGGTGTACCGAGGGGGGCATGGGCGTCCTCAGACGTCCTTCCCTTCCTCGGCGTTGCCTCCTTCCGCCCTCCCCGGGGCTCCCGTCGTGGGTATCCACGGGCCACCTCAGGCCGCACAAGTCTTTGAACCGCCGCCTTCCCCGGGCCGTGAGGCTCGCGGAGAGCGCTAGGTACCTGGCTCCTGGGTTGAGGGAAACGGTGACCAACCCCCTCTGGGGCGTCCACCCCCCGCCACCGCTTCCAGCCTACACGGGGGTAGGGCAGGCGAGCGATAGGACGGCCAACGCGGAGTGGTGCCCGGCACCCGCCAGCCGGCTCCGCGTTACCTCGGGGGGGCATCGTCCCAGAAGGCGCACCGAGGCACCGCTGCCACGGCCTCGCCCGCTCCCAGGGATCCGAGGTTTCCCTCCGACCCGGCGTGCCTGGGAGGCGGAACGTGACTGGGGCCACCGAAGTTGCCGGCGCCCAACCACCGCCCCGCGGGCCATCCTGGCCGCCCACCCGCGCCGAGCTCCCCGTCTGGAGGAGGGTCCCCCCCCACGGCCCCGCCGTTACACTCCCACGCGCCAAGGCGGCGGGGGTGACAACGACGGTCCCGGCGGCCGGGGGGCAAGACCCACACAGGCGGGCAGCGTCTCGGGGGCGGGCGGCTCAGGTACGCTCGCGGGAGGAGGAAGGCGCCACGACGGTGGCCCGGCAGCGGACCGGCACGGATGGAGGAGACCCCCTCCGCCGACCTCACCAACGCACCCCTCCCCACCCAGCCGCCTGGGCCCGGGGGGGGGACGAGAGCAAGCGCGGAGGGGGCGCCCGGCCCTCCCAGCGCCCGGGACCCCGCCGCCGGGGTCCCATCCTGGGCGCAGGGAAGCGTCCGAGGCCTTGGGGTCATCGAGGCGCGGCGCCCCACCACCGCCCCGCGGGCCATCCTGGCCGCCCACCCGCGCCGAGCTCCCCGTCTGGAGGAGGGTTCGCCCCCCACGGCCCCGCCGTTACACTCCCACGCGCCAAGGCGGCGGGGGTGACAACGACGGTCCCGGCGGCCGGGGGGGCGAGACCCACACAGGCGGGCAGCGTCTCGGGGGCGGGCGGCTCAGGTACGCTCGCGGGAGGAGGAAGGCGCCACGACGGTGGCCCGGCACGGATGGAGGAGACCCCCTCCGCCGACCTCACCAACGCACCCCCCCCACCCAGCCGCCTGGGCCCGGGGGGGGACGAGAGCAAGCGCGGAGGGGGCGCCCGGCCCTCCCAGCGCCCGGGACCCCGCCGCCGGGGTCCCATCCTGGGCGCAGGGAAGCGTCCGAGGCCTTGGGGTCATCGAGGTGCGGCGCCCCACCACCGCCCCGCGGGCCATCCTGGCCGCCCACCCACGCCGAGCTCCCCGTCTGGAGGAGGGTTCGCCCCCCACAGCCCCGCCGTTACACTCCCACGCGCCAAGGCGGCGGGGGTGACAACGACGGTCCCGGCGGCCGGGGGGGCGAGACCCACACAGGCGGGCAGCGTCTCGGGGGCGGGCGGCTCAGGTACGCTCGCGGGAGGAGGAAGGCGCCACGACGGTGGCCCGGCACGGATGGAGGAGACCCCCTCCGCCGACCTCACCAACGCACCCCCCCCCACCCAGCCGCCTGGGCCCGGGGGGGACGAGAGCAAGCGCGGAGGGGGCGCCCGGCCCTCCCAGCGCCCGGGACCCCGCCGCCGGGGTCCCATCCTGGGCGAAGGGAAGAGTCCAAGGCCTTGGGGTCGTCGAGGTGCGCCGCCGTCGGGGGACCCCGAGCCGGCCGAGCGCGAGGCCCGTTAACGATCCTTCTGCAGGTTCACCCACGGAAACCTTGTTACGACTTTTACTTCCCTCTTGATAGTCAATTCGACCCTCTTCTCGGCGCTCCGCCAGGGCCGTGACCGACCTGAGTGATCCACCAACTGAGTTGTCACGGGGCTTTTTTTCGTGGTAAAGGTTTCGGGG
>JBAIAC010000808.1:0-27500 GCA_037349315.1 Chelydra serpentina
CTGGCTGGGTGTCTGGGCTCTGGAGGGGATTTGGGGCCCCTGGCTGAGGGTCTGGGCTCTGGAGGGGATCTGGGGACCCTGGCAGGGGGTCTGGCTCTGGGGGGGGTCTGGGGCCCCTGGCTGAGGGTGTGGGGTCTGGGCCGGTCTGAGGCCCATCGCTGGGGGTCTGGGCTCTGGGGGGTCACGGTTCCGGAGTCCCTGGCGGGCGGTCTGGGCTCTGGGGGGGTCTGGGCTCTAGGGGTTGTCTGGGGCCCCTGGCTGGGGGTCTGGACACTGAGGGGGGTCTTGGGCCCCTGGCTGGGGGTCTGGGGCCCCTGGCTGGGGGTCTGGGCTCTGGGGGGGGTCTGGTCTGGGGGACCTGGCTGAGGTCTGAGCTCTGGGGGGGGGTGTCTGGGGCCCCTGCCTGAGGATCTGGGCTCTGGCGGGGAGGTCTGGGGCCCCTGGCTGGGTGTCTGGGCTCTCTGGGGGGGGTCTGGGGCCCCTGGCTGGAGGTCTAGGCTCTGGGAGGGGTCTGGTCTGGTGCCCCTGCCTGGGGGCTGGGCTCTGTGGGGGCTCTGGGGCCCCTGGCTGAGGGTCTGGGGTCTGGGGGGGGTCTGGCGCCCCTAGCTGGGGATCTGGGCTCTGGGGGGTGGTCTGGGACCCCTGGCTGGGGGTCTCGGCTCTGGGCCTGGTCTGGAGCCCCTGGCTGGAGGTCTCGGCTCTGGGGGGGTCTGGGGCCCCTGGCTGGGCGTCTGGGCTCCGGGGGGGGTCTGGTCTGGGGCCCCTGACTGGGGGGTCTGGTCTCTGGGGGGGTCTGGGACCCCTGGCTGGGGGTCTGGACTCTGTGGGGGGTCTGGGGACCCTGGCTGGGGTTCTGGGCTCTGGGGGGGGGTCTGGGGCCCCTGGCTGGGGGTGTGGGCTCTGGGGGGGGTCTGGGGCCCCTGGCTGGGTGTGTTGGCTCTGGGGGGCGGTCTGGTGCCACTGCCTGGGTGTCTGGGGCCCCTGGCTGGAGGTGTGGGCTCTGTGGGAGGTCTGGGGCCCCTGGCTGTGGGTCTGGACTCTGGGGGCGTCTGGGGCCCGTGGCTGGAGGTCTGGGCTCTGGGGCGGGTCTGGGGCCCCTGGCTGGAGGTCTGGGGCCCCTGGCTGGGGATCTGGGCTCTGGGAGGGGGTATGGTCTGGGGCATCTGGCTGAGGGTCTGGGGTCTGGGGGGGTCTGGTGCCCCTGGCTGGGGGTCTGGACTCTGTGGGGGGTCTGGGGACCCTGGCTGGGGTTCTGGGCTCTGGGGGGGGGTCTGGGGCCCCTGGCTGGGGGTGTGGGCTCTGGGGGGGGTCTGGGGCCCCTGGCTGGGTGTGTTGGCTCTGGGGGGCGGTCTGGTGCCACTGCCTGGGTGTCTGGGGCCCCTGGCTGGAGGTGTGGGCTCTGTGGGAGGTCTGGGGCCCCTGGCTGTGGGTCTGGACTCTGGGGGCGTCTGGGGCCCGTGGCTGGAGGTCTGGGCTCTGGGGCGGGTCTGGGGCCCCTGGCTGGAGGTCTGGGGCCCCTGGCTGGGGATCTGGGCTCTGGGAGGGGGTATGGTCTGGGGCATCTGGCTGAGGGTCTGGGGTCTGGGGGGGTCTGGTGCCCCTGGCTGGGGGGCTGGGCTCTGGGGGGGGTCTGGGCTCTAGGGGGGGTCTGGGTCCCCTGGCTGGGGTCCGGGCTCTGGGGGGGGTCTGGGACCCCTGGCTGGGGGTGTGGGCTCTGGGGGGGGTCTGGGGCCCCTGGCTGGGGGTGTGGGCTCTGGGGCGTGCCTGGGGCCCCTGGCTGGGGGTGTGTGCTCTGGGGGGGGTCTGGGGCCCCTGGCTGGGGGTCTGGGATCCGGGGGGCGGGTCTGAGGTCCCTGGCTGGGTGTCTGGGCTCTGGGGGGGGTCTGGGGCCCCTGGCTGAGGGTGTGGGGTCTGGGCCGGTCTGAGGCCCATGGCTGGGGGTCTGGGCTCTCGGGGGGTCACGGTTCCGGAGCCCCTGGCGGGCGGTCTGGGCTCTGGGGGGGTCTGGGCTCTGGGGGTGGTCTGGGGCCCCTGGCTAGGGGTCTGGACTCTGAGGGGGGGTCTGGGGCCCCTGGCTGGGGGTCTGGGGCCTATGGCTGGGGGCTGGGCTCTGGGGGGGGTCTGGGGCCCCTGGCTGGGGGTGTTGTCTCTGGGGGGGTCTGAGGCCACTGGCTGGGGGTCTAGGGCCCCTGGCTGGTGGTGTGGGCTCTGGGGGGGGTCTGGGATCCCTGGCTGCGGGTGTGGGCTCTGGGGGGGGTCTCGGGCCCCTGGCTGGAAGTCTAGGCTCTGGGGGGGGTGTCTGGGCCCCTGGCTGGGGGTCTGGGGCCCCTGGCTGGGGGTCTGGGCTCTGGGGGGGGTCTGGTCTGGGGCCCCTGGCTGGGGTCTCGGCTCTGCGGGGGGGTCTGCGGCCCCTGGCTGAGGATCTGGGCTCTGTGGGGGAGGTCTGGGGCCCCTGGCTGGGGGTCTGGTCTCTGGGTCTGGTCTGGGGGTCTGGGCTCTGGGGGTGGGTCGTGGGCCCCTGGCTTGGGGCTGGACTCTGGGGGGGGGTCTGGGGCACCTGGCTCAGGTTCTGGACTCTGGGGGGGGGTCTGGGGACCCTGGCTGGGGCTCTGGGCTCTGGGGCGGCTCTGGGGCCCCTGGCTGGGGGTCTGGGCTCTGGGGGGGGTGGTCTGGGGCCCCTGGCTGGGGGTGTGGGCTCTGGGGGGCGGTCTGGGGCCCCTGGCTGGGTGTGTGGGCTCTGGGGGGCGTTCTGGGGCCGCTGGCTGGGGGTCTGGGGCCCATGGCTGGGGGTGTGGACTTTGGGGGTGGGGTCTGGGGTCCGTGGCTGGGGGTGTGAGCTCTGGGGGGGGTACGGGGCTCCTGGTTAGGGTCTGCACTCTGGGGGGGTCTGGGGCCCCTGGCTGGGGGTGTGGGCTGTGGGGTGGGTCTGGGTCCCCTGGCTGGGGTTCTGGGATCTGGGGGGTGGGTCGGGGCCCCTGGCTGGGTGTCTGGGCTGTGTGGGGGGTCTGGGGCCCCTGGCTGGGTGTCTGGGCTCGAGGGGGGGTCTCTGGCGGTCTAGGCTCTGGGAGGGGTCTGTTCTGGGGCCCCTGCCTGGCGGCTGGGCTCTGGGGGGGGGTCTGGGGCCCCTGGCTGGGGGTCTGGGCTCTGGGGGGGTCTGGTCTGTGGCCCCTGGCTGGGGGTGTGGGCTCTGGGTGGGGGGGTCTTGAGCCCCTGGCTGGGTGTGTGGGCTCTGGGGGGTGTTCTGGGGCCGCTGGCTGGGGGTCTGGGGCCCATGGCTTGGGGTGTGGGCTCTGGGGGGGGTCTGGGCTCTGGGCGGGTCTGGGCTCTGGGGGTGGTCTGGGCTCTGGGGGGGTCTGGGCTCTGGGGGTGGTCTGGAGCCCCTGGCTGGGGGTCTGGACTCTGGGGGGGGGGTGTGGGGCTCCTGGCTGGGGTCTGCACTCTGGGGGGGATCTGGGGCCCCTGGCTGAGGGTCTGGGCTCTGGAGGGGATCTGGGGGCCCTGGCTGGGGTCTGGGCTCTGGGGGTGTTCTGGGGCCCCTGGCTGGGTGTGTGGGCTCTGGGGGGGGACTGGGGCCCCTGGCTGGGGGTCTGGGCTCTGGGGGTGTGTCTGGGGCCCGTGGCTGGCGGTCTGGGCTCTTGGGGGGGTCTGGGGTCCCTGGCTGGGGGTGTGGGCTCTGGGGGGTGGTCTGGGGACCCTGGCTGGGTGTCTGGGCTCTGTGGGGGGTCTGGGGCCCCTGGCTGTGGGTCTGGGCTCTGGGGGCGTCTGGGGCCCGTGGCTGGAGGTCTGGGCTCTGGGGCAGGTCTGGGAACCCTGGCTGGGGGTCTGGGGCCCCTGACTGGGATTCTGGGCTCTGGGTGGGGGTCTGGTCTGGGGCCCCTGGCTGGAGGTTTGGGCTGTGGGGCGGGTCTGGGGCCCCTGGCTGGGGGTCTGGGGCCCCTGGCTGGGGATCTGGGCTCTGGGAGGTGGTGTGGTCTGGGGCCCCTGGCTGGGGGTCTGGGCTCTGGGGGGGGTCTGGGCTCTAGGGGGGGTCTGGGTCCCCTGGCTGGGGTCCGGGCTCTGGGGGGGTCTGGGGCCCCTGGCTTGGGGTGTGGGCTCTGGGGGAGGGTCTGGGGCCACTGGCAGGGGGTCTCGGATCCGGTGGGGGAGGTCTGAGGCCCCTGGCCGTGTGTCTGGACTCTGGATGGGATCTGGGGACCCTGGCTGGGGGTCTGGGCTCTGGGGGGGGGGTCTGGGACCCCTGGCTGAGGGTGTGGGGTCTGGGCCCATCTGAGGCCCATGGCTGTGGGTCTGGGCTCTGGGGGGGTCACGGTTCCTGGGCCCCTGGCGGGGGGTCTGGGCTCTGGGGGGTTCTGGGCTCTGGGGGTGGTCTGGGGCCCTGGATGGGGGTCTGGACTCTGGGGGGGTCTGGGGCCCCTGGCTGGGGGTCTGCGCTCTGGGGGGGATCTGGGGCCCCTGGCTGAGCGTGTGGGGTCTGGGGGTTCTGATGCCCATGGCTGGGGGTCTGGGCTCTGGGGGGTCACGGTTCCGGGGCCCCTGGCGGGGGTCTGGGCTCTGGGGTGTCTGGGCTCTGGGGGTGGCCTGGGGCCCCTGGCTGGGGGTCTGGACTCTGGGGGGGGGGTGTCTGTAGCCCCTGGCTGGGGGTCTCGGCTCTGGGGGGGTCTGGGGTGCCTGGCTGTGGGTCTGGGATCTGGAGGGGGTCTGGGGCCTATGGCTGGGGGCTGGGCTCTGGGGGGGGTCTGGGGACCCTGCCTGGGGGTCTGGGCTCTGCTGGGGGTCTGGGGCCCCTAGCTGGGGGTCTAGGGCCCCTGGTTGGGGGTGTGGGCTCTGGGGGGGGTCTGGGATCCCTGGCTTCGGGTGTGGGCTCTGGGGGGGGGTCTCGGGCCCCTGGCTGGAGGTCTCGGCTCTGGCGGTGGGTCTGGGCCCCTGGCTGGGGGTCTGGGGCCCCTGGCTGGTGGGTCTGGGCTCTGGGTGGGGTTTGGTCTGGGGCCCGTGGCTGGGGTCTGGGCTCTGTGGGGGGTGGTCTGGGGCCTCTGGCTGGAGGTCTGGGCTCTGGGTCTTGTCTGTTGCCCCTGGCTGGGAGTCTGGCCTCTGGGGGGTGGTCGTGGGCCCCTGGCTTGGGGCTGGACTCTGGGGGGTGTCTGGGGCCCCTGGCTCGGGGTTCTGGACTCTGGGGGGGGTCTGGGGACCCTGGCTGGGGCTCTGGGCTCTGGGGCGGGTCTGGGGCCCCTGGCTGGGGCTCTGGGCTATGGGGCGTGTCTAGGGCCCCTGGCTGGGGGTGTGGGCTCGGGGGGGGGGTCTGGGCGCCTGGCTGGGTGTGTGGGCTCTGGGGGCGGTCTGGGGCCGCTGGCTGGGGGTCTGGGGCCCCTGGCTGGGGGTGTGGGCTCTGGGGGGGGTCTGGGGTCCGTGGCTGGGGGTGTGAGCTCGGGGGGGGGGTACGGGGCTCCTGGTTGGCGTCTGGGCTCTGGGTGGGTCTGGGGCCCCTGGCTGGTGGTGTGGGCTCTGGGGTGGGTCTGGGTCCCCTGGCTGGGGTTCTGGGCTCGGGGGGGGGGTCTAGGGTCCCTGGCTGGGTGTGCGGGCTGTGTGGGGGGTCTGGGGCCCCTGGCTGGGTGTCTGGGCTCTGGGGGCGGGTCTGGGGCCCCTGGCTGGAGGTCTAGGCTCTGGGAGGGGTCTGCTCTTGGGCCCCTGCCTGGGGACTGGGCTCTGGGGGGGCTCTGGGGCCCCTGGCTGCGGGTCTGGGGTCTGGGGGGGGTCTGGGACCCGTAGCTGGGGGTCTGGGCTCTGGGGGGTGGTCTGGGACCCCTGGCTGGGGGTCTGGGCTCTGGGTCTGGTCTGGAGCCCCTGGCTGGAGGTCTCGGCTCTGGGGGGGGTCTGGGGCCCCTGGCTGGGCGTCTGGGCTCCGGGGGGGGTCTGGTCTGGGGCCCCTGACTGGGGGGTCTGGTCTCTGAGGGGGTCTGGGACCCCTGGCTGAGGGTCTGGGCTCTGGGGGGGGTCTGGGGCCCCTGGCTGGGGGTCTGGGCTCTGTGGCTGGTCTGGGGCCCCTGCCTGGGGGTCTCGGCTCTGGGGGGGGTCATGGGCCCCTGGCTAGGGGTCTGGGCTCTGGTGCTGGTCTGGGGCCCCTGGCTGAGGGTCTGGGCTCTGGGGGGGTAATGGGCCTATGGCTGGGGGGTGGGCTCTGGGGGGGTCTGGGGCCCCTGGCTGGGGGTCTGGGGCCTATGGCTGGGGGGTCTGGGACCCTGGCTGGGGTTCTGGGCTCTGGGGGGGGTCTGGGGCCCCTGGGTGGGGGTGTGGGCTCTGGGGGGGGTCTGGGGTCCGTCGCTGGGGGTGTGAGCTCGGGTGGGGTACGGGGCTCCTGGTTGGCGTCTGGGCTCTGGGTGTGACTGGGGCCCCTGGCTGGGGGTGTGGGCTCTGGGGTGGGTCTTGGTCCCCTGGCTGGGGTTCTGGGTTCTGGGGGGGGGGGGTCTGGGGTCCCTGGCTGGGTGTGCAGGCTGTGTGGGGGGTCTGGGGCCCCTGGCTGGGTGTCTGGGCTCTGGGGGGGGTATGGGGCCCCTGGCTGGAGGTCTAGGCTCTGGGAGGGGTCTGCTCTGGGGCCCCTGCCTGCGGGCTGGGCTCTGGGGGGGCTCTGGGGCCCCTGGCTGAGGGTATGGGGTCTGGGGGGGTCTGGGGCCCCTAGCTGGGGGTCTGGGCTCTGGGGGGTGGTCTGGAGCCCCTGGCTGGAGGTCTCGGCTCTGGGGGGGGGGTCTGGGGCCCCTGGCTGGGCGTCTGGGCTCCGGGGGGGGTCTGGTCTCTAGGGGGGTCTGGGACCCCTGGCTGAGGGTCTGGGCTCTGGGGGGGTCTGGGGCCCCTGGCTGGGGGTCTGGGCTCTGGGGCTGGTCTGGGGCCCCTGCCTGGGGGTCTGGGCTCTGGGGGGGGTCATGAGCCCCTGGCTAGGGGTCTGGGCTCTGGTGCTGGTCTGGGGCCCCTGGCTGGGGGTCTGGACACTGTGGGGGGTCTGGGGACCCTGGCTGGGGTTCTGGGCTCTGGGGGGGGTCTGTGGCCTCTGGCTGGGGGTGTGGGCTCTGGGGGGGGTCTGGGATCCCTGGCTGCGGGTGTGGGCTCTGGGGGGGGGTCTCGGGCGCCTGGCTGGAAGTCTAGGCTCTGGGGGGGGGGTCTGGTCCCCTGGCTGGGGGTATGGGGCCCCTGGCTAGGGGTCTGGGCTCTGGGAGGGGCCTGGTCTGGGGCCCCTGGCTCTGGTCTGGGCTCTGTGGGGGGGTCTGGGGCCCCTGGCTGAGGATCTGGGCTCTGGGGTGGAGGTCTGTGTCCCCTGGCTGGGGGTCTGGGCTCTGGGTCTGGTCTGGGGGTCTGGGCTCTGGGGGTGGGTCGTGGGCCCCTGGCTTGGGGCTGGACTCTGGGGGGGGTCTGGGGCACCTGGCTCGGGTTCTGGACTC
The DNA here is from genome assembly GCA_037349315.1 of Chelydra serpentina. NCBI lineage: Eukaryota > Metazoa > Chordata > Testudines > Chelydridae > Chelydra > Chelydra serpentina. Next base: position 7,425 of record JBAIAC010000808.1, read on the forward strand.
TGGGGGGGGTGGTCTGGGGACCCTGGCTGGGGCTCTGGGCTCTGGGTCGGCTCTCGGGCCCCTGGCTGGGGGTCTGTGCTCTGGGGGGGGTGGTCTGGGGCCCCTGGCTGGGTGTGTGGGCTCTGGGGGGCGTTCTGGGGCCGCTGGCTGGGGGTCTGGGGCCCATGGCTGGGGGTGTGGGCTCTGGGGGGGGGGTCTGGGGTCCGTGGCTGGAGGTGTGAGCTCTGGGCGGGGTACAGGGCTCCTGGTTAGGGTCTGCGCTCTGGGGGGGTCTGGGGCCCCTGGCTGGGGGTGTGGGCTCTGGGGTGGGTCTGGGTCCCCTGGCTGGGGTTCTGGGATCTGGGGGGGGGGTCGGGGCCCTTGGCTGGGTGTCTGGGCTGTGTGGGGGGTCTGGGGCCCCTGGCTGGGTGTCTGGGCTCTGGGGGGGGTCTCTGGCCCCTGGCTGGAGTTCTAGGCTCTGGGTGGGGTCTGTTCTGGGGCCCCTGCCTGGGGGCTGGGCACTGGGGGGGGTCTGGGGCCCCTGGCTGAGGGTCTGGGGTTTGGGGGGGGTCAGGGGCCCCTGGCTAGGGGTCCGGGCTCTGGGGGGTGGTCTGGGACCCCTGGCTGGTGGTCTGGGCTCTGGGTCTGGTCTGGAGCCCCTGGCTGGAGCTCTCGGCTCTGCGGGGGGTCTGGGGCCCGTGGCTGGGGTCTGGGCTCCGGGGGGGCATCTGGTCTGGGCCCCTGGCTGGGGGGTCTCGTCTCTGGGGGGGTCTGGGGCCCCTGGCTGAGGGTCTGGGCTCTGTGGTGGGTCTGGCGCCCCTGGCTGGGGGTCAGGGCTCTGTGGCTGGTCTGGGGCCCCTGGCTTGGGGTCTGGGCGCTGGGGGGGGTCTGAGGCCCCTGGCTGGGGGTCTAGGGCCCCTGGCTGGTGGTGTGGGCTCTGGGTGGGGGTCTGGGATCCCTGGCTGCGGGTGTGGGCTCTGGGGGGGGGGTCTCGGTCCCCTGGCTGGAGGTCTAGGCTCTGTGGGCGGGGTCTGGGCCCCTGGCTGGGGGTCTGGGGCCCCTGGCTGGGGGCCTGGGCTCTGGGGGGGTGTCACGGAGTGTGGGGGAGTCAGGTCCTGCACCCCTCTTCCCGGGATTCAATGTGACTCTCAGCCAACCAGTAGAACAGAAGGTTTATTAGGGTTGTCAGGAAAGAGTCCAAACAGAGCTTGTAAGTATGACCCGGACCCCTCAGCTGGGCCTTCTGGGGGGGGCAGGGAGCTGAGACCCCAGCTCTGGGGCTCCCTGCGTTTCACCACCCAGCTTCAAACTGAAACCAAAAAGCCAAAACCCTCCAGCAGCCTCTCTTCCCCTCCCCCGGGGCCCCTCCTCTAGCCTGTTACCATTCTCCCAGCCAAAGGTGTCACCTCCCCACCCCCGTCCTGGCTCATGTTACAGCCTCAGCCAGATCCATCTCGCTCTCTACTCCGTCACAGGGGGTGGGGGTGGGGGTAACCACCACCACACCCACCCTCACCCCCACCCTCACCCTCACCCTCACCCTAACCCTAGCCCTAACCCTCACCCACACCCTCACCCCAAACCCCACCCCCACCCTCACCCTCACCCTCGCCCTCACCTTCACCCTAACCCCCAAGTTCACCATCACCGTCATCCACAACTGCACCCCACACCCACCTTCGCCCTCACACTCATGCTCACCCCCACTCCCACCCCCACACTCACTCTCACGCCCTCTACCACCTCCACCCTCCTCCTCAATCTCACCCCGACCCCCGCCCGCACCCTCCTCCTCACCCCCATCCCCACCCTCACCCTCGCCCTCACCCTCACCCCCAGCCTGACACTCACCCTCAGCCTTACCCCCACCCTCAACCACACACTCACCCTCATCCCCACCTCAACCCCCAATCCCAATATCACTCTGACCCCCATTCCCACCCCCACCCTCACCCTCACTCTCACGCACACCCTCAACCCCACCGTAACACTGAACCTCACCCCAACCCCCACCTCCACCATCACGCTAACCCTCACCCTCAGGCCCCCACACACCCTTACACTGATCCTAACTCCAACAACCCCCGCCCCACCCCCATCGTCAACCTCACCCTCACCCCCACCCCACCGTCACAGTCACTCTCACCCTCACCCTAACTCTCACTCTCACCCTCACCCCAAACCTCTGCTCCACCACCACCACCACCACCCTCACCCTCACCCTCACCTTCACCCTAACCTCTAAGTCCACTGTCACCATCACCCTCACCCGCACCCCCTCACCCTCACACTCACCCTCACCGCCAGCCGCACCCCCATACTCACCCTCACCCTCATGCCCTCTCCCACCACACCCCCACCCTCACCCTCAGCCTCACCCCGACCCCCACCTCCAACCTCCTTCTCACCTTTCCCCTCATTCTCACCCCCACCCCCAACCTCGCCCTCACTCTCACCCTCACCCCATACCGACGCTCACCCTTACCCTCACCCTTAACCCCACCCTCACCCTCACCCCCACTCTCACCCCCACCCTCACCCTCACCCCCACCCCCACCCCCACTCCCACCATCACTCTCACACCCACTCCCACCCCCCACCCTCACCCTCACCCCTACCCCCACCCCCACCAACACCCTTACCCTCACCCTCACACGCACCCTCACCCCCACCCCCGCCATAACGCTCACCCTCACCCCCACCGCACCCCCACTGTCATCCTCACCCTCACCCACACCCCCATTCTCAGCATCACCCTCACCCTCACCCAAAATCCCACACCCAACCTCACCCTCACCCTAACCCCAACCCAACCCCTCACAAACCCTCACCCTCACCTTCACCTCCAGCCCCACCCTCACCCTCACTCTCACCCTCACCCTAACCCTAACCCTAACCCTAACCCTCACCCTCACCCTCACACCAACCCCCACCCCGAGACCCACCCCCACCCTCACCCTCACTCCCACCCTCATCCTAATCCCCAAACCAACCGTCACCCTCACCCTCACACCACCCCAACCCCACTCCCACCCTAACCCTCAGCCTTAACCCAACCCCTACACTAACCCACAGCCTCACCCAGAACCCCACTCCCACGTCCACCCGCACCCTCTCCCTGAATCTCGCCACCACCCCCACCCTCAACCTCACCCTCACCCTAACCCCAACCTCACCCTCAACCTGTGATGGTGAGGGTGAGGGACGTCGTGGGGTGCGGGTTGGGATGAGCGTTAGGGTGAGGGTGGGGGTGAGGATGAGGGTGGCGGTGAGGATGGGGGTGGGGGTGAGCGTGACGGTGAGGGTGCTGGTGCAGGTGAGTGTGAGGGTGACAGTGAGGGTGAGCGTGGGGGTGGGGATGAGGTGTGGCGTGGGGGTTGGGGGGGATGAGTGTGTGAGTGGGTGTGGGGGTGAGAGTGCGCATAATGGTGGGGGTGGGGTGAGGGTGTGAGTGGGCGTGGGTTTGAGGGTCAGCGTGAGTGGGGGTGGGAGTGTGGGTTGAGGTGGGGTTTAGGGTGATGGTGAGAATGAGGGTGAGGGTGAGGGTTAGGGTGAGAGTGAGGGTGACGGGATTGGTGAGATTGAGGGTGAGGGTGGGGGTGAGGGTGAGGATGAGGGTGTGTGTGGGGTGACTGTGAGGGTCAGGGTGGGGGTGAGGGTGAGGGTGACGGTGGGGGTGAGAATGAGGGTGTGGTGGGGGTGAGGTTGAGGATGAGGGTGAGGGTTGGTGTGGGGTGACTGTGAGGGTCAGGGTGGGGGTGAGGGTGAGGGTAAGGGTAAGGGTGAGGGTGAGGGTGAGGGTGGGGGTGGACGTGGGTGTTAGGGTGAGGCTGAGGGTGAGGGTGGGTGTGGGTGTGGGGGTTAGGGATCTGTTCCACAAGCTCAGCAGTACAGCTAAATAGCTTTTGGGAGAGGTTTCCAGGAGAAATTTGGCACTAGCAGGGAACAGGATTGATATGCTCATTTTAAGTATTAATGACTTACCGATACCTACCAATAGCCCAGCAATGCATGATGCATGGCTTATGGAGGACGTTTCCATGCGAAATGTTGAATTCGTAATAAAGATTCTTTGAATGCTGTCACGGAGTATGGGGGGAGTCAGGTCCTGCACCCCTCTTCCCGGGATTCAATGTGACTCTCAGCCAGCCAGTAGAACAGAAGGTTTATTAGGGTTGTCAGGAAAGAGTCCAAACAGAGCTTGTAAGTATTCCCAGGACCCCTCAGCTGGGCCTTCTGGGGGGCAGGGAGCTTAGACCCCAGCTCTGGGGCTCCCTGCGTTTCACCACCCAGCTCCAAACTGAAAACCAAAAAGCCAAACCCTCCAGCAGCCTCTCTTCCCCTCCCCCGGGGCCCCTCCTCTAGCCTGTCCATTCTCCCAGCCAAAGGTGTCACCTCCCAACCCCCATCCTGGTTCATGTTACAGCCTCAGGTAAAGTCTCGCATTTCCAATGCACCCTGTCCCAATGCAGCCAGCCCCTCAGGTCAGATCCATCTCGCTCTCTGCTCCGTCACATCTCTCCCCCCTTCGAGACTGAACTGAGCGGGGTCACTCTGACCAGTGGCCTGGGGAAGTTCAGGGCCCCCTCTCCGGGACAACGCATCCGCTATCAGGTTGGCACTTCCCTTCACATGGACCACGTCCATGTCGTAGTCCTGCAGGAGCAGGCTCCACCTCAGGAGCTTGGCGTTGGCCCCTTTCATCTGGTGTAGCCAGGTCAGGGGCGAGTGGTCGGTGTACACGGTGAAGTGTTGCCCGAATAGATACGGCTCTAGTTTCTTGAGGGCCCACACCATGGCCAGGCATTCCTTCTCGATGGCCGCATAATTCTGCTCTCGGGGTAGCAGCTTCTTGCTTAAATACACGATGGGGTGTCTCTGCCCCGTTTCATCCTCCTGCATTAACACTGCCCCCAGTCCCATGTCTGAGGCGTCGGTGAACACCAGAAAGGGCTTGTCAAAGTCTGGGTTTGCCAGAACCGGCCCCTGATCAAAGCCTCCTTCAGTGCACAGAGAGCCCTCTGGCACTCCTCAGTCCAGACCACCTTGTCTGGCTTCCCCTTCTTGCATAGCTCAGTGATGGGGGTGGCTATGGCGCTAAAGTGGGGCACAAATCTTCGATAGTACCCTGCCATCCCAATAAAGGCCTGGACCTGCTTCTTAGTTTGTGGAGCGGGCCAGTCCCGGATCACCTCCACCTTGGCTGGTTCTGGCTTTAGGTGGCTGCTCCCACCCGGTGTCCCAGGTAGGACACTTCAGCCATCCCCACCTTGCACTTCTCCGCTTTTACGGTCAGCCCAGCCTCCCGGAGTCGGTCCAGCACTTGTTTAACTTGGGACACATGGTCCTCCCAGGTCTGGCTAAAGACACAGATGTCATCGATATACGCCACAGCGAAGCTCTCCATCCCCTTCAGTAGCTGATCCACCAGGCGCTGGAAGGTGGCTGGCACTCCCTTGAGGCCAAAAGGCAGGGTCAGGAACTCGTAGAGCCCCAGAGGGGTAATGAAGGCAGATTTCAGCCGGGCATCTGCATCCAGTGGCACTTGCCAGTAGCCCTTTGTAAGATCCATGGTGGTAAGGTACCGAGCCCCTCCCAGCTTGTCTAGGAGCTCGTCCGGCCGGGGCATGGGGTAGGCATCAGATACAGTGATGACGTTGAGCTTCCGATAGTCCACACAGAACCGGATCGACCCATCCTTTTTGGGGACCAGCACCACCGGCGAGGCTCAAGGGCTGTACGACGGCTGGATCACCCCCAAAGCCAGCATGTCCTTGACCTCTCTTTCCAGGTCCCGAGCTGTCTTCCCTGTGACTCGGAAGCGGGAGCATCTTATAGGTTGGTGCGCTCCTGTCTGCACCCGGTGGACAGTCAGATTAGTGCGACCCGGCTGGTTGGAAAACAGCTGCCGGTACAGATGCAGCACCCCTCTGATCTCAGCTTGCTGGGCAGGTTAGCTGATCAGAGAGGGGGATCGTTTCTTGGGAGGAGCCAGCTCCCTGTCTCAGGGAATAGATCTACTAGAGGGTCACTTCCCTGCTCCTCCCAATGTCCACACACGGCCAGCACCACATTCCCCCTGTCATAATATGGCTTCATCATATTGACATGGTAGACCCGGCAGTGGTGTGCCCGGTTAGACAGCTCCACCACATAATTTACCTCATTTAGCTGCTTGACAACCTTGAAAGGGCCTTCCCAAGCGGCTTGCAGCTTGTTTTTCCTCACGGGAATGAGAACCATCACCTGATCCCCCGTGGCGTAGGCGCGGGCCCGCGCCGTGCGGTCATACCAGACCTTTTGCTTCCTCTGGGCTCTGGCCAGATTTCCCTTGGCCAGGCCCATGAGCTCAGTAAGTCTCTCTCGGAAGGTCAGGACATACTCCACCACTGACTCTCCCTCGGGGGCCGCCTCCCCCTCCCATTCGTCTCTCATCAGGTCCAGGGGCCCCCGTACCCTCCTGCCGTATAACAGTTCGAAGGGCGAGAATCCGGTAGACTCCTGGGGCACTTCCCTGTACGCGAACAGCAGGTGCAGTAGGTATTTGTCCCAGTCTTGCGGGTGCTGGTTCATAAAGGTTTTCAGCATCATCTTTAGCGTCCCATTGAACCTCTCCACCAGCCCATTGGACTGGGGATGATATGTTGAGGCCCAGCTGTGCCGGACCCCACATTTTTCCCACAAGCACCGGAGCAGGGCCGACATGAAGTTGGACCCTTGGTCTGTCAGGACTTCCTTGGGGAACCCCACTCGGCTGAAAATGGTCAGCAGCGCATCGGCCACGGTGTCTGCTTCAATGGAGGATAAGGGCACCGCCTCGGGGTAACGGGTGGCGAAATCTACCACCACCAGAATGTATTTCTTCCCCCGACCGGGTTGTCTTGCTGAGAGGCCCCACTATGTCCATGGCCACCTTCTGGAAGGGCTCCTCTATGATGGGCAAAGGCCTCAAAGCCGCTTTCCGCTTGTCCCGGGCCTTCCCCACCCACTGACATGGGTCACAGGACCGGCAGTACTGATGGACAGTTGTAAAGACCCCAGGCCAGTAAAAGTTCTGTAGCAGCCTCTGCCTGGTGTGCCGGATTACCTGGTGCCCTGCGAGAGGGATGTCATGGGCCAGGTACAGTAGCTTGCGGCGATACTTCTGGGGGACCACCAGCTGCCTCCTGATCCCCCACGTCTCCATCTCACCGGGGGGAGCCCATTCCCGGTACAGGAACCCCTTCTCCCACAGGAACCTCTCCTGGCAACCTCTCCACATGGTCCGCACCTCCCTGCGGTCGGCCAGGTCCCTGAGCTTCCGCAAGGAGGGATCTCTCTGTAGCTCGGCCTGGAACTCAGCCATTGGGGAAGGAATGGGAACCTGTTCCCTCGTGCTGTCTGTGTCTGAGGCCGCAGCCTCTCTGCGCCTGGTCCTGGGGTACTCCCTCCCCACTGGGCCAGGGTCTTGCGCCCCGTGCAAGGCACCCTCTCCGAGGCCCGGGCGTAGCGCCCCTTGCCGGCTCTGGCTACGGGTCACGACCAGGGTGTCCCGGGACTCACTGGGCCAGTCTTCTAGGTCCCCCGCCCCATCAGTACCTCAGTGGGCAAATGCTGGTGCACCCCAATGTCCTTGGGGCCCTCCTTGACCCCCCATTTCAGGTGTACCCTCACCACAGGTACCTTGAACGGGGTCCCGCCCACCCCTGTTAGGGTCAGGTAGGTGTTGGGTACCACCCGATCTGGGGCCACCACCTCGGGCCGGGCCAGCGTCACCTCCGTGCCCGTATCCCAGTATCCAGTGACCTTCCTCCCATCTATCTCCAGGGGAACAAGGCACTCTCTCAGAAGGGACAGCCCCGCGGCCACCCTATAAACCGAGAACCCTGAGTCCGGGGCATCCAGCCCCCCCGAGGAGCTGGTCTGGGGCCTTCCTCCCTCCGGAGCCCGTTGATAAGCTGCCAGCCCCCCTCTTCTGGGCTGTTGGCCCCTCGTCCGGCTGGGTCCCTACCCAGTTAACTCGGTGTGGGTTTGGTCTGCTCAGTCTGTCTCTGATCTTGGGGCATTGGGACCATAAGTGGCCCCTCTGGCCGCAGTGATAGCAGCTCATGTCCTGTTGGTCCCCTCGAGCAGGTCGGTTGGTTCTGGTGTCGGAGGTTCCCCTCGGGAGGGGGTTCTCCCTATTTCCCCTTTGGGGGGTCCCGTGGTGACTCTCTTGCTGCCTCAGGGTGGGCCTGCTCCTTTGGGATTCCTCCCCGCCACCCCTTGACCAACTGTTCATGAACTGGTCGGCCAGCCGCCCTGCGTGCTGCGGGCTCCCTGGATTTTTGTCCATCAACCATACCTTCAGGTCTGATGGGCACAGTTCATACAGTTGTTCCAGTACGAATAGTTCGAGCAGGTCCTCCATAGTTTGGGCCCCAGCGGTCCACTTGCGGGCGTATCCATGTATCCGGTTGGCCAGTTGTAGGTATGTGATCTCAGGGGTTTTTCGCTGATCCTGGGAACCTTTGACGGTACATCTCGGGAGTCAGCCCAAGCTCGCAGAGCAGGGCCTTTTTGAACAGTTCATAATCCCCAGTCTCCGTCTCTTTCATTCGGCCGTACACGTCCAGGCTTGCAGGGTCTAGTAAGGGGGTGAGATACTGGATATTGTCTGCAGGGTCAACCTTGTGCAACCTGCAGGCATTCTCAAAGGCCGCCAGGAAGCTATCTATGTCTTCCCCTTCCTTACGCCGGGCCAGGAAGTTACGATCAAACTTCCCTGTAGTCTTGGGTACCCCTCACTCACCGCAGCCGGGGCCTCACTGCTCCTCAGTCTGGCCAGCTCCAGCTCATGCTGGCGTTGTTTCTCCTTCTCCTGCACCTCATGCTGACGTTGTTTTTCCCGTTCTTCCCGCTCCTCCTTCAGTTCCTGCTGTCTCAACTCGAGCTCTTTCAGTTTTATCTCCCTCTCCCAATCCAGCCGCCTCCACTGCTGGGATGGAGAGCTCCTCCGGGAAGATCCCCTGCTGGCCGCCGGGGTCAAGGTGCCCTCGGTATTTGCTGGGCTTTCCCCAACCTCTCCCCTGCGCAGAGGTGAGAGGGGTCTTGGGATGTCCTCGGCAGCAGTCTGCCCCCTCCCAGCCAGGTCAGGCCCTGGGGCCCATGCTGCGTCTGCCGGGCGGCTTCCCCCAGGGACAGGGATCTGTGCATCCAAGCGATCCTTCTCCTCCAGCTGTGCAATCAGCTGGCCTTTGGTGGACTTCCCAACGCGCAGCCCCCTCTGCCTGCACAGCTCCACCAGGTCGTTCTTACGGCGCTTAGCATACATCTTCCTGTTGGCCACTCGCAGGCCTGTGCGGTCTTGGCTCCCACGGCTTCCAGGGAGGAACCCCTAGTGTGCCAGCCCTTCTCACTGGTCACACCACTCAGGGTTAAGCGCAACTCCTCCGCCCCCCGAAACCGCTTCTCTCTGCCTCTTCAGCAACCAGCTCCCCGTCAATCCCCCTTCGTTGTACTGCTCTCCAGTCACTTACTGCAGGAAGTGCCGTTCATGGGGTGCAGAAGATCCCACCGCTACCACCAGTTGCCACGGAGTATGGGGGGAGTCAGGTCCTGCACCCCTCTTCCCGGGAAACAATGTGACTCTCAGCCAGCCAGTAGAACAGAAGGTTTATGAGGGTTGTCAGGAAAGAGTCCAAACAGAGCTTGTAAGTATTCCCAGGACCCCTCAGCTGGGCCTTCTGGGGGGGGCAGGGAGCTTAGACCCCAGCTCTGGGGCTCCCTGCGTTTCACCACCCAGCTCCAAACTGAAAACCAAAAAGCCAAACCCTCCAGCAGCCTCTCTTCCCCTCCCCCGGGGCCCCTCCTCTAGCCTGTCCATTCTCCCAGCCAAAGGTGTCACCTCCCAACCCCCGTCCTGGCTCATGTTACAGCCTCAGGTAAAGTCTCGCATTTCCAATGCAGCCTGTCCCAATGCAGCCAGCCTCTCAAGTCAGATCCATCTCGCTCTCTGCTCCGTCACAAATGCTCATTGTGAGGAATTTTCAGGAAGGAATGTCTACCAAAAGTGCATCATTAAATCTAAATTGCTTTACGAGGAAGAGTCCAGGAGAAATTTGGCACTAATTGAAATGCTCATTGTAAGGAATTTTCACGAATCCATCTGTACCAAAAGCCCACCATTGAATCATAATGGATTGTGGAGGAGGAATACATATGAAATTTGGCATTAGCAAGGAACAGGATTGAAAGGCTCTTTGTATTTATATTTTACAAATCCATCTGAACGAAGAGCCCAGCAGTGCATCATAATGACTTTTCGAAGATGATTCCACGAGAAATTTGGCAGTGGCAGTGAACAGGATTGACTTGTTCGTAGTGAGGTATTCTCACGAACAGAACTGTACCAAAAACGCTGTAGTACATCTATTTCACAAACCCTACTGTACCAAAACCCCAGCACTGCATCACCATGGTTTTTGGAAGAGGATTCCAGGCAAAAATTGGCACTAGCAGTGAACAGATTGAATTGTTCAATGTGAGGAACTCTCACGAACGGAGATGTACCAAATGCCCACCAGTGCATCATAATGGCTTGTGGAGGAGGATGCCATGAATAATTTGGAGCTGGTTTAAGAGGATTGAAATGCTCATTGTAAGGAATTTACACTAATCGGATCTCTACCAAAAAACCTGCATTACATCGACATGACTTTTGAAAGAGGATTCCAGGAGAAATTTGGCATTTGCACTGAACAGGATTTAATTGTACATTGTCAGGGTTTCTCACTAACCGAACTGTACCAAAAGCCCTGTAGAACATATAAATAGCTTTTGGAGGTGTATTCCAGGAGAAATTTGAAATTCGTAGTGAACAGGATTGAATTGTTCTTTGTGAGGTATTCTCACAAACGGATCTGTACCAAAATTGCAGCAGTACATTCAAAGAGCTTTTGGAGGAGGATTCCAAGAGATAGTTGGCACTAGCACTGAACAGGATTGAAATGCTCATTGCAAGGAATTTTCACATACCGATCTGTACTAATACCACAGCAGTGCATCTTCATGGCTTTTTCATGAGGATTCAATGAATAATTTGGCACTCCTTGAACAAGATTGAAATGCTCATTGTGAGTAATTTTCACTAACTGATCTCTACCAAAAGACCAGCAGAACAATCTAAAGAGATTTTGGAGGAGGTTTCCTGGAGAAATATGGCACTAGCTGTGATAGAATTGAAAGGCTCATTGTAAGGAATTTTTACGAATCCAACATTACCTAAAACCCAGCAGTGCATCATAATGGCTTTTTGGAAGAGGATTGCACTAGAGATTATGCAGTAGCAGTGAACAGGTTTTAATTGGTCCATTGTGAGTTATTTCTACTAATCCATCACTGTTGAAAGCCCAGCAGTGCAGCATAAGGGCTTTTCGAAAAGGATTTCAGGAGAAATTTGGCTGTAGCATTGAACAGGATTAAATTGCTCATTTTAGGTATTTAAAAGCCCAGCAACTCATCATCATACCTTTTGGAAGATAATTCCTAGAGACATTTGGCAGTAGCAGTGAACAGGATTGAATTGTTCATTGCGAGGTATTCTCACGAACGGACCTGTACCAAAAGCCGACCAAAGCATCATAATGGCATGTGGAGTGGACAGGAATTAAATGCACATTGTAAGTTATTTCTACTAATCCATGACTTTCGAAAGCCCAGCAGTGCAGCATAATGGCTCTTGGAATAGGATTTCAGGGGAAAATTGGTTGTAGCAGCGAACAAAATTGAAATGCTAATTGTGAGAAAATTTCTGGAATTTCTAGCACTGAAAAGGATTGAAAAGCTCATTTCAAGTATTTTTCACTAAACGATCTGAATTGCACAGCAATTCATCAGCATCACCCTCACCCTCACCCTCACCACCACCCCAACCCCCACCCCCACCCTAAACCTCACCCCACCCTAACCCCCACCCCCACAATCACCTTCACCCTCACCAGCACCCCCACCCCCATCCTCACACTCACCCTTACCCTAATCCCCACCCTCACCCTAATCCGCACCCCCACCCTCACGCCCTCCCCCAGCCTCACACACACCCTCACCCATGCACCCACCGCCATCCCCACCCTCACCGACACCCTCACCCTCACCCCCACACTCACCCTCACCCTCAACCCCAAATTCAACCCCACCCTCACCTGAGCACTCACCCTTTCCCTAACCCCCACCCTAACCCTCACCATCTACTTCAGCTTCACCCCCACCCCCACCCCCACCGCCCACTCCCAGCCTCACCTGCACCCTCACGCTAACCCCCACACCCTCCCTCACCCTCACCTGGGTTGAGGCTGAGGATTAGGGTGAGGGAGAGGGTGAGCATGAGGGTGAGGGTGGGGGAGTGTTGGGGGGGTGAGGGTGAGGGTGGGGGTGAGGATGAGAGTGAGGGTGGGGGTAGGGGTGAAAGTGAGGGTGAGGGTGGGTGTCGGGCTTAGGGTGAGGGTGAGGGTGATGGTGGGGTTGGGGTTGGGGGTGAGGGTTAGGGTGGGGGTGAGGCTGAGGGTGAGGGTGAGGGTGGGGTTAGGCTGAGGTGGGGGTGGGGGTGAGGGTGAGGGTGGGCGTGGGGTGGGGGAATTGTGTGGGTGAGGGAGAGGGTGTGGGTGGGGGTGAGAATGAGGGTGAGGGTGAGGATGAGGGTGAATGTGTGGGTGTGGGTGGCGGTATAGGTGTGGGTGAGGGTGATTTTGGGGTTGGGGTGGAGGTGAGGGTGAGGGTGTGGATGAGGGTGGGGGTGAGGGTGGGATGGGGGTTAGGGTGAGTGTCAGGTTGGGGGTGGGGGTGAGGGTGGGGGTGAGGGTGGGGTTGGGTGTTGGGGTGGGGGTGAGGGTGTGGGTGAGTGTGGGGGTGGGGGTGAGGGTGAGTGTGGTAGTGGGGTTGAGGGTGAGGGTAGGGTTGGAGACGGTTTGGGGGTGAGGTTGGGGGTGAGGGTGAAGGTGAGTGTGGGAGTGGGGTGGGGGTGAGGAAGAGAGTGAAGGTGAGTGTGGGGGTGGGGGTTGGGGTGATGTTAGGCGTGGGGGTGAGGGTGTGGGTTAGGGTGAGGGTGAGGATGGGGGTGGGGGTGGGGGGAAGGATGAGTGTGGGGGTGGTGGTGGTGGTGAGGGTGAGGGTGAAGATGAGGGTGGGGGTGGGGGTGAGAGTGAGGGTGGGGGTGAAGGTGAGGTTGATGGTGAGGTTGGGGGTGGGGGCGAGGGTCAGGGTAGGGGTGGATGTGGGGCTGACTGTGAGGCTGAGGGTGGTGGTGGGGGTGGGGTTTAGGGTGAGTTTGAGGGTGATGGTTGGGGGTGGGGGTTGGGGTGAGGGTGAGGGTGGGCGTGGGGTTTAGGGTGAGGGTTAGGGTGGGGGTGAGGGTTGTGGTGGGGGTGAGGGTGATGGTGGGGGTGGGCGTGGGGGTGAGGGTGAAGGTGAGGCTGAAGATGAGCGTGGGGGTGGGGGTGAGCGTAGGCGTGAGGGTGAGGGTGAGTGTGGGGGTGGGGTGGGGGTGAGGGTGAGGATGAGGGTGCGGGTGGGGGTGGGGGTGGAGTGAACGTGAGGGTGAGGGTGGGGGTGGGGGTGGGAGTGAGGGTGAAGGTGGATGGTCAGGGTGCGGGGTGAGGGTCAGGGTGAGGGTGAGGTTGGGCGTGGGGGTGAGGGTGAGGGTGTGGGTGAGGGTGAGGGAGGGGATGGCCGTGCAGGTGGGGGTTAGGGTGAGGATGGCGGTGGGGTTTTGGTGAGGGTGGGGGTGCGTGTGGGGGTTGGGGAGGGGGTGAAGATGAGGTTGGGAGTGGGGTGTGGGTTAGGGTCAGGGTTGGGGGTGAGGGTGAGGGTGAGGGTGGGCGTGGGGCTTAGGGTGAGGGTGAGGTTGGGGTGGTGGTAGGGGATTGCGTCAGGGTGAGGATGGGGTGGGGTTAGGGTGAGAGTGAGGGTTAGGATCGGTGTTGGGGTTGGGGTGGTGGTGAGGGTGAGAATGGGGATGGCGGTGAGGGTGGTGGTGTGGGTGAGGGTGGGGGTGAGGATAATGGTGAGGGTGAGGTTGTGGGTGGGGGTTGGGGTTAGGGTGAGGGTGGGGGTGGGGTTAAGGTGAGGATTAGGGTGGGGGTGGGGTTGGGGTGGTGGTGACGGTGAGGTTGAGGGTGAGGGTGGGGTTGGCGGTTGGGGCGAGGGTAGGGTGAAGTTGTGGGTGGGGGTGACTTTGAGGGTAAGGGTTGGTGTGGGGGTGAAGGTGGGGGTGGGGTTTGGGAAAGGGTGAGGGTGAGTGTGGGTGTGTGGTTGGGGGTGAGGGTGAGGGTGGGTGTGGGGGTTGGGTTGAGGGTGAGGATGAGGGTGAGGGTGAAGGTGGGATTGAGGGTGAAGGTGAGGGTTTGGGGTGTGGTTGGGGTGTGGAGGTAGGGTGGGGGTTGGGGTGGGGGTGGGGGTGGGGGTGAGGGTGAGGGTGAGGGTTAGGATTAGGGTGATGCTGATGAATTGCTGGGCTTTTGGTACAGATCGGTTAGTCAAAAATACTGAAAATGAATATTTCAATCCCGTTCGCTGCAAGTTCCAAATTTTTCCTAGAATCCTCTTTCAAACGCCAGTTTGATGTGCTGCTGCGGGGGGTGGGATAGCTCAGTGGTTTGAGCTTTGGCCTGCTAAACCCAGGCTTGTGAGCTCAATCTTTGAGGGGGCCATTTAGGGATCTCCGCAAAAATTGGGGATTGGTCCTGCTTTGAGCAGGGGGTTGGACTAGATGACCTCCTAAGGTCCCTTCCAGCCCTGATATTCTATCATTCTATGATTGTTGTACACATTGGTTCAAGAAAATTCCTCACAATGAGCATTTCAATTTTGTTCGCTGCTACAACCAATTTTCACCTTTAATCCTATTCCAAAAACCATTATGCTGCACTGCTGGGTTTTCGACAGTGATGGATTAGTAAATATTCCTTACAATGTGCATTTAATTCCTCTCCACTCCAATGCCAAATTTCTCAGGGAATCCTCCTCCACATGCCATTATGATGCACTGTTGGGCTTCAGGTAATGCTGGATTCGTGAAAATTCCTTACACTGAGCCTTTCAATTCTATCACAGCTTGTGCCATATTTCTCCAGGAAACCTCCTCCAAAAGCTCTTTAGATTGTTCTGCCAGTCTTTTGATAGAGATCAGTTTATGAAAATTCCTCACAATGAGCAGTTCAATTCTGTTCACTGCTACAGACAAATTTCACCTGGAATCCTCCTCCAAAAGCCATTATGCTGCACTGGTTGGCTTTTCGTACAGGTCCGTTCGTGAGAATATCTCGCAATGAACTTTTCAATCCTGTTCAATTCTGTTCAAATTTCTCCTGAAATCCTATTCGAAAAGCCATTATGCTGCACTGCTGGGCTTTAGACAGTGATGGATTAGTAAAAATAACTCACCATGACCAATTAAAACCTGTTCACTGCTACTGCAAAATTTCTCCTGCAATCCTATTCCAAAAAGCCTTTATGATGCACTGCTGGGCTTTAGGTAACGCTGGATTCGTGAAAACTTCCTTACAATGAGCCTTTCAATTCTATCACAGCTAGTGCCATATTTCTCCAGGAAACCTCCTCCAAAAGCTCTTTAGATTGTTCTGCCAGTCTTTTGGTACAGGGTAAGGGTGTTGGTGGGGGTGGGGGAGAGGGTGAGGGTGAGGGTTAGGGTGAGGGTGAGAGTGAGGGTGGGTGCCGGGTTTAGGGTGAGGGTGGGGGTGGTGGTGAGGGTGAGGGTGAGGGTGGGTGTGGGGGTGTGAGTGAGGGTGAGGGATTGGAGTGGGGGTGGGGGAGGGTTAGCGTAACGGTGGGGGTGGGGTGGGGTTGTGCGTGGGTGTGAGTTTGGGTTTCAGGGTGAGGGGGAGTGTGATTGTGGGGGTTGGCATAAGGGTGAGGGTGAGGGTGAAGTTGGGTGCGGGGTTGGGGGAGGGCGTGAGGGTGATGGTGAGGGTGGGGTTTGGGGTGAGGGTGAGGTTGGGGGCGGGGTTGGCGGTTGGGGTGAGGGTGATGTTGAGGATGAGGGTTAGGGTTAGGGTGAGTGTGAGAGTGAGTGTGAGGGTGAGAGTGAGGGTGAGGGTTGGGGTGGGGGTGAGGGAGTGGTTGAGGGTGAGGGTGAGTGTGGGGGTGGTGGTGAGCGTGAGGGTGGGGGTGGGGTTGAGAGTGAGGTTTAGCGTTACGGTGAGGGTGTGGGTGAGGGTGAGGGTGGTGGTGGGGGTGGTGTTTGGGGTTGGGTTGAGGGTGAGAGTAGGGGTGGGAGTGGGGGTGAGGGTGAGGGTGGGAGTGTGGGTGGGAGTGTGGGTGGGGGTGAGGGTGAGGGTGGGGATCAGGATGAGGTGGAGGGTAAAGGTTAGGTTTAGGGTTAGGATTAAAGTTTGGGGGTAGGGTGAGGGTGAGGGTAGGGGTGTGAGTGGGGGTGAGGGTGAGGGTGGGAGTGTGGATGGGGATGAGGGTGAGGGTGGGGAACAGGATGAGGGGGAGGGTAAAGGTTAGCGTTAGGATTCAATTTTGGGGGAAGGGTGATGGTGTGGGTGCGGTTGGGGTGGGAGTTACGGTGAGGGTGAGGTTGGGGTGGGGGTGGGGGTGAGGGTGAGGGTGAGGTGGGGGTGAAGGTGAGTGTGGGAGTAGGGTGAGGGAGAGGGTGCGGGTTGGGGTGGGGGTTAGGGTGAGGGTGAGGGTGGGGTGGGGGTGAGGCTGACGGTGATAGTGAGGGTGGGGGTGGGGCTTGGGATGAGGTGAGGGTGGTGGTGGGGTGGGGTGAGGATGAGGATGAGGGTGGGGGTGAGGTTCAGGATGAGGGTGAGGGTGTAAGTGAGGGTGGAGGGTGGGGTGAGGGTGATGGTGACAGTGAGAGTGCGTGGGGTGGTGGGGTGAGGGTGAAGGTGATGGTTACGGTGGGTTTCGGGGTTAGGGTGAGGGTGAGGGTGGGGGTGGGGGTTGGGTGAGGGTGAGGGTGAGTGAGAGTGAGGGTGGGTGGGTGTGGGGTGGGAGAGGGCGTGAGGGGAGGGTGATTGTGCGGGTGGGGGTGGGGGTGAGGGTGGGGTGGGGTGCGGGTGAGGGTAATAGTGACAGTGGACTTGGGGGTTAGGCTGAAGGTGAAGGTGAGGGTGGGGGTGGGGGTGGGGGTGACATTCAGGATGAGGGTGAGTGTGAGGGTGTGAGTGAGGATGAGAGTGCGTGGGGTGTTTGGGCCGGGGGTGAGGGTGAAGGTGATGGTTACGGTGGGTTTTGGGGTTAGGGTGAGGGTTAGGGTGAGGGTGAGAGTGAGGGTGAGGGTGGGGTGGGAGAGGGCGTGAAGGGAGGGTGAGTGTGCGGGTGGGGGTGAGGGTGGGGTGGGGTGCGTGTGAGGGTGATGGTGACAGTGGTCTTGGGCGTTAGGGTGAAGGTGAGGGTGAGGGTGGGAGTGGGGGTGAGGTTCAGGATGAGGGTGAGGTTGATGGTGTGAGTGAGGGTGAGAGTGCGCGGGGTGGTGGGGGTGGGGGTGAGGGTGAAGGTGATCGTTAGGGTGGGTTTCGGGGTTGGGGTGAGGGTGGGGGTTGCGTGATTCATAGATTCATAGAATATCAGGGTTGGAAGGCACCTTAGGAGGTCATCTAGTCCAACCCCCTGCTCAAAGCAGGACCAATCCCCAATTTTTGCCCCATATCCCTAAATGGCCCCCTCAAGGATTGAACTCACAACCCTGGGCTTAGCAGGCCAATGCTCAAACCACTGAGCTATCCCTCCCCCCTAATCACCCTCAGGATTGTGAGGGTGAGGGTGGGTGTGGGGTGGGAGAGCGCATGAGGGGAGGGTGAGTGTGGGGGTGGGGGTGGGGGTGAGAGTGAGTGTGAGGGTGATGGTGGGGTGGGGTGTGGGTGGGGTTTGGGTGAGTGTGAGGATTAGGGTTAGGGTGAGGGTGAGAGTGAGAGTGAAGGTGAGGGTGGGAGTGGGGGTGAGCGTGAAGGTGAAGATGACGGTGGGGGTGGGGTGGGGTGGGGTGGGGGCCAGGATGAGGGTGGGTGTGGGGGTGGTGGTGGTGGTGGTTACCCCAACCCCCACAATCACACTCACCGTCACCCTTACACCCACCCCCACACCCATGCGCACCACCACCCCCACCTGCACCCTCACCATCACCCTCACCCTGACCCTAACCACCACACCCACCCTCACCCTCACCCCAACTCGATACCCAACCCCACCCCCACCCTACCGCCACCCTCACCCTCACCCCCCTCACCCTCACCCTAACCCTCACCCTCAGCTTCACCCCAACCCCCACCCCCACCCCCACCCTAACCCTCACTCCAACCCCCACCCCACCCCCACCCTCACCCTCACTCTCACCTTCACCCTAACCCCCAAGCCCACCATCACCTTCACCCCCACCCTGAACCGCACCCTCGCACTCACCCTCAGCCTCACCTCCACCCCCACTTCCCCACCCTCACCATCTCCCTTACGCGGACCTCCACCCCCACCCTCCTCCTCACGCTCACCCTCATCGTCTCCCCCATCCCCACCCTCGCCCTCACCTTCTCCCTCACCCCCACCCTGACTCTCACCCTCACCCTTACCGTTACCCCCACCCTCACCCTCAACCCAACCTTCACCTCCACCCTCACCCTCTCTCCCGCCCACACCCCCACCCCCACCCTAACCCTCACCCTCACCTCCACCCCCACAGCACACTCACCCTCATCCTCATGCCCTCCCCCACCCCACCCTCACCCTCACCCTGACCGCGACCCCCACCCCCACCCCACCCTCTCGCTCACCCTCACCCCAACCCGCACCCCCACTCCCACCCTGACCCTCACCCCACTCCCACCCTCACCCTCACGTCCACCCACACCACACACTCACCCTCACCCACATACCCTCCCCCAACCCACACCCACACTCACCCTCACCCCGACCCTGACCCCCACTTCCACCCCTGACCCTCACCTCACTCCCACCCTCATCCTCACCTCCACCCCACTCCCCCACTCTCACCCTCACCCTCACGCCCTCCCCTCCCCACCCCCACCCTCACCCTCAACCCCACCCCCACCCTCACCCTCATTGTCACCCCCATCCCCACCCTCGCCCTCACCTTCATCCTCACCCTCACCCCAAGCCCGACGCTCACCCTCACCCCAACCCTCAGCCAACCCTCACCCTCACTTCCACCCCCACCCCCACCTCACCCCGACCTCCACCCCCACCCTCACCCTCACCCCAACAATCACCCCCCTACCATCACCCTCACCCTCACCATCACCCTCACCCTCAACCCAACACCCACACCAATGCCCACCCCCACCCCCACCCCCACTCTCACCCTCACTCACCCCCCCATCCCCACCGTCACCCTCACCACCACCCCCACCCCACACTCACCTCAGGAGAGGTGGGTGTAGAGGGCCCCCCGGGCTGCCCCCACGGAGGACCCATGGTCCCTGAATCCTCGTGGGCAGGCACGGGGCACGGGGCCGACTCGCTCGGACTAGCTGGGAACCCCCGGCCCCGGCCTCCGGCACCCGGGACCTCCCCCAGTCACCCGTGCTAGGCCTGGCCTTCCGTAACGGACGGCGGGTGTGCAGGGCCCCCCGGGCTGCCCCCGCGGAGGACCCACGGCCCCCGAAGCCTCGTGGGCTGACCCGGGGCACGGGGCCGACTCGCTCGGACTCGCTGGGAACCCCCGACCCCGGCCTCCGGCCCCCGGGACCTCCCCCAGTCACCCGTGCTAGGCCTGGCCTTCCGTAACTGACAGCGCGTGTGCAGGTGCCCCCCGGGCTGCCCCTGTGGAGGACCCACGGCCCCCGAAGCCTCGGGGGCAGACCACGGGCAGGGGGCGGACTGGCCCGGTCTCGCTCGGGCCCCTCTGCGCCTCCCCGCAGGGAGCCGGCGCTGCCCGGGAATGGGCTGCTGGCCGGCTGAGGCCTGGCCTGGCCTGCCTGCGTGCTGCCCTCCTGTGGATATTCTTGAGTTTACTTGAATGGGGTTGACCTGGTGGCCGTGTCGGGACTCAGAAAAAAATTCCCGGGGGGTCAACCTGCTCTCCTGGTGGGGCCTCGGCGTGCATCCCCGTTGCTTCCCAGGGGTCGGCCTGCTCTCCGGGTGAGGACTCGGAGACTTTCC
>JBAIAC010000808.1:37500-43496 GCA_037349315.1 Chelydra serpentina
TCACCTCCACCCCCACCCTCACCCTCACCCTCACCTCAACAATCACCCCCCCCACCATCACCCTCACCATCACCCTCACCCTCAACCCAACACCCACACCAACGCCCCCCCTCCCCCACCCCCACTATCACCCTCACTCACCCCCCGATCCCCACCTTCACCCTCACCACCACCACCACCCCACACTCACCTTCACTGCCACCACCACCTCCACCCTCACCGCAACCCCGACCCCAACCCTACCCTCACCATCACCGTCAGCCTCACTCCCACCCTCACCCTTACTGTAATCCTAACCCCTAACCACACCCCCACCCATTCCCTACCCTCACCCCCCTCCCCGACCCCAGCCTCATTCCCACCCTAACTACCACCCCCACCCACACCCTCCCCCTCCCCTCAAACCTTAACCCTAACCCTAACCCTTACCCTCCCGCTCTCACTGATCACCACCCTCACCCTCAGCCTCACTCCGACCCTTACCCTCACCCTCACCCCCACTCCCACCCCAACCCTCACTCTCAACCCAACCCAAAACCCCACCCCCACCCTCACACTCACCCTCACTCTCACCGTAATACTAAACCCCACCCTAACCCCCACGCTCACTCTCACGCTCACCCCCACCCCAAGACACACCCTCACACTCATCCACACCCTCACCCCCACACCAATACTCACCCTCACCCCGACCCCAACCCCCAGCCCCACCCTCAACCTCACTCTCTCCCTCACCCTCACCATCACTCTCACACTCACCCTAACCCTAACCCTCACCCGAACCCCACCCCAACCCTCACCCGAACCCCAAACCCCACCCTCACCCTCACCCCCACCCCACCCCCACCCCAACCTCACCCTCACCCTCACCCTAACCTTCCCCCTCACCCTCACGCTCACCCTCACCCCAACCCCCACCCCAACCCCGACCCTCACCCTCATTCTCACCCTAACCCCAAACCCCACCCTCACCATCTCCCTCACCCTCACCTCCCCCCACCTCCACCCCACCCTTACCCTCACCCTCACCCTTACCCCAACCCCACAATCACCCTCACCCTCACCCTCAATCCGACACCCACGCCCACCCTTACGCTCACCCTCCCCCCCACCCCCAACCTCACCCTCCCTGTCACCCTCCCCCTAACCCTCCCCCTCCCCCTCCGCCTCACCCCAACCCCCACCACAACCCAGACCCTCACCCCCATCCTCACCCTGTCACAGAGTATAGGGGAGTCCAGCCCTGCACCCCTCTTCCCCGGATTCACTGGGAGTCTCTGCCAGCCAGTAGAACAGAAGGTTTATTAGAGATGCCAGGAACACAGTCCAACCAGAGCTTGTCAGTACATCCAGGACCCCTCAGTCGGGTCCTTCCGGGGGGCAGGGAGCTTAGACCCCAGCCTGGGGGCTCCCTGCATTTCGCCACACAGCTACAACTGGGGCAGGGAGGCCAGACCCTGTCTGCCCCCCTCCCCTCCTCTTCCCAAGCCAGCTCCAAACTGAAAACTATCCAGCCCCTCCTCCCCCTTTGTCTGCTTCCCGGGCCAGGAGGTCACCTGATCCCTTTGTTCGAACACCTTCAGCTCATACCTTTGCAGGGGAGAGCCCGGGGCCATCGGTTGCTAGACCGAGTGTCAGCCTTTCTCGGTGTCCAGGCCCCTCTGTAACACTTATGCATCCTTGTTCCACCACCTAGATACTCAAGCACTGCATAGGGGAAACCGAGGCACCCACACAGTACTCAGGGAAAACCTTAACAACAGTCCTAGTTCGTCACACACCCTAACCGCAAACCCCACCCTCACAATCTCGCTCACCCTCACCTCCCCCCCACCTCCACCTCACCCTTACCCTCACCCTCACCTTTACCCCAACCCCACAATCATGCTCACCCTCACCCTCAATCCGACACGCACGCCCACCCTTGCGCTCACCCCCACCCTCACCCTCACCCCAACCACCACCCCCACCCCCACCCTCACCCTCACCATTACCCTCACCCTAAACCCAACACTCACACCCACGCCCACTCTCACCCTCAATCACCCTCCCACCCCCAACCTCACCCTCACCACCACCCCCACCACCAACCTCACCCTCACCCCAACCCCCACCCCCAACCCCTACCTCACCATCACCGTCAGCCTCACCCCCACCCTCACCCTTACTATAACCCTAACCCCAACCCCCACCCTGACCCCACCCTCTCCCTCACCCTCACCCCCACCCCACCCTCACCCCGACCCCCACTCCGACCCCAGCCTCATTCTCACCCTAACTCCCACCCACACCCACACCCTCCCCCTCCCCCCAAATCTTAATCCTAACCCTAACCCTTACCTTCCCGCTCTCACTGATCCCCACCCTAACCCTCAGCCTCACTCCCACCCACACCCCCACTCCCACCCTTACCCTCATCCTCACCCCACCCCCACCCTCACACTCACCCTCACCGTAACGCTAAACCTCACCCTCACCCCCACGCCAACCCTCACGCTCACCCCCTCCCAAGACTCACCCTCATCCACACCCTCACCCCCACCCCAACCCTCATCCTCACTCACCCTCACCTTCATCCTCACCCTCACCCTCACCCTCAATCCTACCCCCAACCCCACCCCCACCCCCACCTCCACCCTCACCCTTAACCTCACCCTCACCCACACCCCCACCCTCTCCCTCACCCTCACCCTCACCCTCACCCTCACACTAAGTCCCACCCTCGCCACCACCAACGCCCCCATCCTCACCCTAAACCCGACACCCACCCTCACCCTCTCCATAACCTAAACCCCTAGCCCCACCCACCACCACCCTAAACCCCAAACCCACCGTCACCATCATCCTCACCCCTACCCTCACCCTAACTCTAACCCTCACGCTCACCCCAACCCCCAACCCCAACCCTACCCTCACCCACACCCTCATCCTAATAACCAAATCCACCGTCAACCTTAACCCTCACCCTCAGCCCCACCCAACCTCCCACTCCCACCCCCACCGTTACCCCTACCCCTACACTTACCCTCAGCCTCACGCTCACACCCACGCCCACCCTCACCCTCACTCCCACCCTCACCCTCTCCCTCACCCTAACCCCCACCCCCACTCCCACCCTGACCCTCACCCCCACCCCCACTCCCAACCCCTTCTCTCACCGGCACCCTCACCCTTACCCACACACTCACCCTCAACCTCACCCTCACCAAAACCCCCATCCCCACACCCCCCGCCACTCTAACCCTCACCCCAAACCCCACCCTCATCATCACCCTCACCCTGACCCCACCCCATCCCCACCCCTAACCTAACCGTCACCCTTACCCCAACCTCCACAATCACCGTCACCCTCAGCCTCTCCCCCACCCCCACCCCCTCCCTCACGCATACCCGCATCCTCATCCTAACTCCCAACACAACCTCACCGTTACCCCAACCCCCAAAATAACCCTCAGCCTCATTCTTACCCTCACAAGTACGCCCAACTCCAGCCTTACCATCACCCAGACCCCCTTCCTCACCCTCACCCTCACTCCCACTCTCACCCCTATCCTCACCCTCACCCCCCCACCCTCAACCTCACCCTTTAATGGTGGGGATGAAGTATGGCGGTTGGATGGGGGTGACGGTGAGCGTAACGGACGTGGTGGGGGTTTGTGCGTTTTAGATGTACTGCTGCGCTTTTGGTACAGATCCGTTCGGGAGAATGCCTGACAATGAATAATTCAATACTGTTCGCTGTAAGTTCCAAATTTTTCCTGTATTCCTCTTCCAAACGCCAGTTTGACGTGTTGATGAGCTTCTTTTACACATTGGTTCAAGAAAATTCCTCACAAACTGCATTTTGATTATTACACTGATACAACTACATCAGTTTATGAAAATTCCTCAGAAAGCATTTGAATTCTGTTCACTGTTAGAGACAAATTTCACCTGGAAACCGCCTCCAGAAGCCATTATTCTGCAGTGGTTGGCTTTAGGTACAGATCCGTTCGTGAGAATACCTCGCAATGAAAAATTCAACCACGTTCACTGCTACTGCCTAATTTCTCCTGGAATCCTCCTATAAAAGCTATTTAAATGTAATGCTGAGATTTTGGTGCAGATCGGTTCGTGAGAATATATTACAACGGACAATTAAAATCTGCACTGGAATTTCTAAATTTCTTCTGCAAGCCTCTTTGACACGCCCGTTAGATATTCTACAGCGCTTTTTTTTCTATTAGCTGTCGATAATTCCTCACAAAGCATTTCAATTCTGTTCACTGCTACAGACAAATTTCACGTAGTATCCTCCTTCAAAAGCCGATATGCTGCACTGGTTAGCTTTCGTACAGATCCGTTCGTGAGAATACCTCACAATGGTCAATTCAATCCTGTTCACAGCAAGTTCCAAATTTATCCTGGAATCCTCTTAAAAACCCCTGTTAGATGTGATGCTGCGCTTCATGTACAGATCGGTTCGTGAAAATTCCTCACAAAGAGCATTACAATTGTTTCACTGCTACAACTAAATTTCACCTGGAAGCCTCCTCCAAATCAATTATGCTGCACAGGTTGGCTTATCGTAAACTTCCGTTCGTGAGATTTCCTCCGAATGAATATTTCAACCCTGTTCACTGCTACTGCCAAATGACTCCTCGAATCGTCCTCCAAACGCTAATTAAATGTAATGCTTAGATTTTGGTGCAGATCCGTTCGTGAGAATATCTCACAATGGACAATTCAAATCTGTTCACTGGAATTTCTAAATTTCTTCTGGAAGCGTCTTTGACACGCCCGTTAGATGGTCTACAGCGTTTTTTGTTCTATTAGCTGTCCATAATTCCTCAGAAAGCATTTCAATGCTGTTCACTGCTACAGACAAATTTCACATGGTATCCTCCTTCAAAAGCCGTTATGCTGCACTGGTTGGCTTTTCGTACAGATCCGTTCGTGAGAATACCTCACAATGAAAAATTAAACCCTGTTCACAGCAAGTTACTAATTTATCCTGGAATCCTCTTAACAACTCCAGTTAGATGTGCAGCTGCGCTTCTTGCACACATCGATTCGTGAGGAAAATTCCTCACAAAGAGCATTACAATTGTTTCACTGCTACAACTACATTTCTCCTGGAATCCTCCTCCAAAGGCAATTATGCTCTACTGGTTGGCTAGTCGTACATATCCGTTCGTAATAATACCTCGCAACCCCTTTCACTGCTACTTCCAAATCTCTCCTGTAATCCCGCTCTAAAAGTATTTAAAAGTACTGCTACGATGTTGGTTCAGATCCGTTCGTGTGAATACCTCACAATGGCCAATTCAATCCTGTTCAAAGCCAGCTCCAAATTTATCCTGGAATCTTCTTAGAAACTAAAGTTAGAGGTGCTGCTGCGCTTCTTGTACACATCGATTCGTGAAAATTGCTCACAAAGGACATTACTATTTTTTCACTAATTCAACTACATTTCTCCTGGAATCCTTCTTCAAAAACAATTTTGCAATACTGGTTGTCTTTTCGTACAGATCCGTTCGTGAGAATACCTCGCAATGAAGAATTCACCCCTGTTCTCTGCTACTGCGAAAAATCTTCTGTTATCCACCTTCAAAAGCTATTTGAATTGACTGGTGCGATTTTGGTACAGCTCCGTTCGTGAGAATACCTCATACGATCAATTCAATCCTGTTCACTACAACTTCCAAATTTCTCCTGGAATCCTCTTTGAAACGCACGTTAGATTTTCTGCAGCCCATTTGGAACTTATAGTTTTCGATAATTTCACACAAAGCATTTCAATTCTGTTCACTGCTACAGACAAATTTCACATGGTATCCTCCTCTAAATGCCTATATGCTGCACTGGCTGGCTTTTCATAGAGATCCGTTCGAGAGAATTCCTCGCAATGAACAATTTAATCCTGTTCACAGCAAGTTCTAAATTTATCCTGGAATCCTCTTAAAAACGGCAGTTAGACCGGCTGCTGCGCTTCTTGCACAGATCGGTTCGTGAAA
>JBAIAC010000809.1:0-37500 GCA_037349315.1 Chelydra serpentina
GAGATGTGTGGGGGATGGTGTGTTGGGGGGTGGGGTGGGTCGGGATCCAGGGGCTGCCCTAACTCTGCCCCCCGCAGGAGACCATCCGGACCGCGCTGGCCATGGGGGCCGACCGGGGCCTGCACGTGGAGGTCCCAGCCCCCCAGTACGAGAGCCTCGGCCCCTTCCAGGTGGCCAAGATCCTGGCGGCGCTGGCCAAGAAGGAGGGGGTCAGCCTGGTGCTGCTGGGCAAGCAAGTGAGTTCCCCTTCCCCACTCAGCCCATCTACCCCGGTATCCGGCCTCCTCCCCGCTCGGGCCCGTCTGCCCCGGTATCCGGCCTCCTCCCCGCTCGGGCCCGTCTGCCCCGGTATCCGGCCGCCTCCTCCCCGCTCGGGCCCGTCTGCCCCGGTATCCGGCCGCCTCCTCCCCGCTCGGGCCCGTCTGCCCCGGTATCCGGCCTCCTCCCCGCTCGGGCCCGTCTGCCCCGGTATCCGGCCTCCTCCCCGCTCGGGCCCGTCTGCCCCGGTATCCGGCCTGCTGTGCCGCCCCAGCTCGGGACGCTGCTCCCTGCGGCAAGTGACGGGAATGGGCCCATCCAGGGTGTGACTCGTTTTCTCCTTCCCAGGCCATCGACGACGACTGCAACCAGACGGGGCAGATGACCGCGGCACTGCTGGACTGGCCCCAGGTGCGGGGGGGTTCTGGGAGCTGGGGGGGGGGGGAGGGATCCTGGCAGCGGAGGGGGGAAGAGGTCTGGACGCTGGGGGGTTTGGGAGAAATCCTGGCAGCAGGTGCGGGGGGGACCTCTGGAAGTTGGGGAGGGGGGGCAGTTCCCGGCAGTGGGGATGGTTCTGGTAGTTGCCGGAGAGGGGGTGTTGGGGGGGAAGGATCCCAGCAGTGGGGGCTCTGGGAGGCTGAGCGGGGGAGGATCCCGGCAGTGGGGATGGTTCTAGTAGTTGCCGGGGGGGGGGGGATCCCGGCAGTGGGGGGCTCTGGGAGCTGAGGGGGGAAGATCCCGGCAGTGTAGGATTCTAACGGCTGGGATGGAGGTTCCTGGGCTTGTGGGGGCGAGATCCTGGGTGGGGGGTGCTAACACCCATCTCTCTTTCCCCCCCCCCCCCCCCGTGCCCTCCAGGGGACCTTCGCCTCGGCGCTGACGCTGGAGGGGGAGCAGCTGACGGTGGAGCGGGAGGTCGATGGGGGGCTGGAGAGCGTCCGGCTCAGGCTGCCGGCCGTGGTGACGGCCGACCTGCGGCTCAATGAGCCCCGTTACGCCACCCTGCCCAACATCATGGTGAGGGGGGGGGGCGCTTCTACGGGGACCCCTCCCCCGGCTCTGATGCAGCCACCTCTGGGGCGGGGCAGGGCTGGTTATATGGGGACCCTTCCCCTGGCACGGAGACGCAGCCATGTCTGGGGTGCGTCAGCTGGGTAACTCTGCCAGGATCCCTGGGGTGCAACCTGGAAATAGATCACGGCTGAGCCCCCTTTCGCTCCCCAACTCTTCGCTAGTGCCCGGCCTGGCACCCCACAGCTGTACCCTCCCGCCCTGGGCAAATGCCCGACCAGCAAGTTCATTACCCGGCCGGCCCTCCCTCGATGCAGAGGGGACCCGCACCAGCCTTGGCGAAGGTTTCCCGGGCGCGTTGGCCAGAACCGCCCCATTTTCCGGAAAGCTCGGAGCCGATGAACCTCCGCGAGCCGGATTGGACGTGACTAAGTGGTTGCCACCAAGGGCAAAGAGCAAAGAAAAGGGAAGCTAAAGGCTCGATGGCCATCTGAGACCATCTCCCGCCGGGCAGGGTTGAGATCGGCCACTTTCTCACCCCGCTGCACGTCACCGGCCATAACGCGCCGGTTTCCCTCCGGTACCAGGACCGGGCGCCTCGGCTGACGTTTTCCCAGGTGCTGCCAGCGGAGGTGGGGGGAGGAGAGAGGCAGAGGCAGGTTGTCACTGTCCCCGGTTGCATCCCCTCAGGCTGAGTGCCTGGCAGACGCGCGCCCGGACACAGCGTGAGCGACCCTCGCGGTGGGGTCTTGGGGCACCCAAGCCATGGGGTGGATCCGGCCCCGTTGATCCATCCCCGGCTGAGCAGTGTCGGGCGGTGCCCTCCTGGGTGGGGCCCTGTGTGTGCCACTAGCAGAATCTCATCCCCTCCTGCACCCCGGGGGGGTGGGTGTGTTTGCGGGTTTCAGCAGCTCCCGGCCTTTCGTACGATACCTACCCGGCCCGCTCCCTGTGGGGCGTCCCAGCCTCGCTCGAGTGTGAATTTGGGGGGCGCGAGGGGCCGGTTGGAGGGGCAGACGCCAGACCACGATCTCGGCGTTACCTGTGCGGGAGATGTCAGGAACTGGATGCTGATGGGACTCCTGGGTTCCACGCCTGGCGCTCTCAGGGGAGTGGGGTCTAGTGGCTAAAGCAGGGCGGGCTGGGAGCCCGGACTCCTGGGTTCCACGCCTGGCGCTCTCAGGGGAGTAGGGTCTAGTGGCTAGATCGGGGGGGGCTGGGAGCCCGGACTCCTGGGTTCCACACCTGGTGCTCTCAGGGGAGTGGGGTCTAGTGGCTAGATCGGGGGGGCTGGGAGCCCGGACTCCTGGGTTCCACGCCTGGCGCTCTCAGGGGAGTGGGGTCTAGTGGCTAGATCGGGGGGCTGGGAGCCCGGACTCCTGGGTTCCACACCTGGCGCTCTCAGGGGAGTGGGGTCTAGTGGCTAGATCGGGGGGGCTGGGAGCCCGGACTCCTGGGTTCCACGCCTGGCGCTCTCAGGGGAGTGGGGTCTAGTGGCTAGATCGGGGGGGCTGGGAGCCCGGACTCTGGGTTCCACGCCTGGCGCTCTCAGGGGAGTGGGGTCTAGTGGCTAGATCGGGGGGGCTGGGAGCCCGGACTCCTGGGTTCCACGCCTGGCGCTCTCAGGGGAGCTGGGTCTAGTGGCTAGATCGGGGGGGCTGGGAGCCCGGACTCCTGGGTTCCACGCCTGGCTCTCTCCCCAGAAAGCCAAGAAGAAGAAGATCGAAGTGCTGAAGGCGTCGGACCTGGGGGTGGATCTCTCCTCCCGGCTGGCCATGCAGCGGGTGGAAGAGCCGCCCCAGCGCCAGGCCGGCGTCAAGGTGGAGACGGTGGACGACCTCGTGCGCAAGCTGAAGGAGGGGGGCCTGGTCTGAGCCCCCGGCCGGTGAGTGCGGCTCCCGGCCCCGGCAGGGCTGGGCACGGGTGGGGCCAGTCTCCCCTTGCAGGTACTGACCGTACTGGGGAGAGAACCCAGGAGTCCGGGCTCTCAGCCCCCTGCTCTGACCACTAGAGCCCCCTCCCCTCCCAGAGCTGGGGAGAGAACCCAGGAGTCCTGATGCCCATCCCCGCTCTAACCAATAGAGCCCCCTCCCCTCCCAGAGCTGGGGAGAGAACCCAGGAATCTGGGCTCCCAGGCCCCCTACTCTAACCACTAGACCCCCCCCCCCCCCGAGCCGGGGATAGAACCCAGGTGTCCTGGCTCCTCCCTCCCCCCCACCGCCCCATAACCCCTGGACCTCCCGGCACTGATCTCTCTGTGGCTTGTTTCTCTTCCAGCCCCTCCTGGAGCTGCTGCGCCCGGTTCTCCTGCTGCTGTGACGGGGGGTGCCCTGGGGGGCCCCTTCCCCGGGACCTGGCATTCCCCCCCCCCCCCATGATTGTAACCGTGCTGCCTTCCGGCCCCGCCGGCTGACCCCGAGCCCCTGCTCCGTGAGCCCCGGGGCTCGGGAACCATAAACCTCACTGGGTCTTTGGAGAGTCGCCGTCTCTGTCCTTCGTCCGGCCGTGCCCGTGGAGGTCACCTGGCTTTCGGGGCCCCCAGGCCCAGAGGCAGGGCTGGGGGGGGAACTGAGGGTGGGTTTTGTGGAATGAGGGTGGGGCGTACAGGGACTGGGGGTGGGATTACGGGCAATCTGGGAGTGGGGTTTATTTGTAGGATGGGCCTGGTTTGGGCAGACGAGGTGGGGCTTAGTGGGGAAGAAGTGCAGATTATGGGGGGGGGAGCGGCAGGGGTGGGGCTTATTGTAGGATGGGGTTGGGTGGATGGTGGGCGGGGTTGAGAGGCCTGGGGGCGGGGTTATGGGAGGATGTGGGCGGGGTTGAGAGGCCTGGGGTGGGGTTATGGGAGGCGCAGCGCCCCCCAGGGCAGACAGACAAACAGGGGCCCTTCACCAGAGCCGGGATCAATCCCTGCTGGGCTTGGCCAGGCAGCTCCTCCCCTTGCTCCCATTGGAGGAAAAGCAAAGGGGGCGGGTCCGGCTGTTCCCGTGGGGAACTCCCTGCCGCTGGATTCCCCTGGGCCTGAATGTGGGGCTCAGGCCTAACCAGGCTGCGAATGTTCATCCACCTGCTGGGGGGAGCAGAGCCCCTGGGGGGCAGGAGAGGGTGACCCGTGGGGGGCTACAGCCCAGCTCCCACATATTCCTCTGCTGCCCAGGTCAGGGCCCGTCCTCCATGAGACGGGCCTTGGCTTAGCTGGGCCCAGCCCCTGTGTACCCCGCTCCGGGCCCCTGCTTGCTGCAGCCTGGCCCCTGCTGAACGTGGGGGGCGGGGCGGGGGGGTGACTTTAAAAGTGGGTCCATCAGATCAGTGCCCAGGAGGGGCAGACCCCCCAAATCCAGCATGAGAAGGGTGGTTTCAGAGTGTCCTGGCTGACGGGGGGGGGGGGGGGGGGGGTGTCCCAGCAAGGGCAGGGGGATATGGGAGGGGGGTGCCCTGGGGGAGGGGGGGAGGAGGTTTGGGTTGAACTCAGGGCTGGAGCATGGTGTGAACAGCCGGGGGGGGGGGGGGAGGGGAGCTAGTCACACACATTGCACCCCCACACACACACACACAAGGGGGGGGGTGCAATGTGTGAGACCAGCTCCCCCCCCGGCCAGGAACCCTCCATGTCCCCGCCCCCCCCCCCCCCCCGCTGTTGCTAGAAAGGTCTCGACCCCTCCCGGGCAGCCTCCATCCACCCCCCCCCCCCCCCCCCCCGCGCCCGTGCCCCAAACCCGCCCCCCCCTGCACCCGCCCCTCCCACCCCGCCGGCTGAACCGGTTCCCCGCCTGCATCGCTGGGATAATTCAGCCTTTGTCCGCCCCCCCCCCCCCCCGCGGGTGTTTGTGCCCCGCCCCGCTCCCCCCCCCCCCCCCACACCTGTCATGGCCGGCAGGTGCCCGGACACCTGGGCCGGCGCCGCCCGGCTGCTGCTGCTGCTGGGTGAGTGCGGGAGGGGCCCGACCGGGCTGAGGGGGGGTCTAGGGGGGGGTTAAAGGGGGTCTAGCCCCTCCCCCTGGGGGCGGGGACGCGGTCCTGGAAACGTCACCACGGGACAGAACCGCTCAGGGAAGATTCACCGGAGCCTCCAGGGACCTGCCGCCCCCCCCGGCCGCACTGAGCCCCCCCCGGGGGCGGGGGATTCGGTGCCTATGCAATTGGGGCGGGGGGAGGAAACGGTTTGGGAGAGAACCCAGGAGTCCTGGCTCCCTGCCCCCCTTCCCCAGAGAACCCAGGAGTCCTGGCTCCCTGCCCCCTTCCCCAGAGAACCCAGGAGTCCTGGCTCCGAGCCCCCCCTCCCCAGAGAACGCAGGAGTCCTGGCTCCGAGCCCCCCCCCTCCCCAGAGAACCCAGGAGTCCTGGCTCCGAGCCCCCCCCCTCCCCCGGAGAACCCAGGAGTCCTGGCTCCCTGCCCCCGCTCCCCAGAGAACGCAGGAGTCCTGGCTCCGAGCCCCTCCCTCCCCCCTTCCCCAGAGAACCCAGGAGTCCTGGCTCCCTGCCCCCCCTCCCCAGAGAACGCAGGAGTCCTGGCTCCGAGCCCCCCCCCTCCCCAGAGAACCCAGGAATCCTGGCTCCCTGCCCCTGCTCCCCAGAGAACCCAGGAGTCCTGGCTCCGAGCCCCCCCTCCCCAGAGAACCCAGGAGTCCTGGCTCCCAGCTCCCCGCCCCACACTATAACCACTAAACACCACTCCCCTCCCACAGCGGCAGGCCCCATTTGACGCCCCCCACCCCCCCCCGGGACCCGATGAATCAGAGCCAGGGCTCCTGCCCCCACGTGCTGCAAGCGCCCGATGCCCGTGGGGCTCAGCCCCCCAGCGTCTGCTGGTGCCTCTCGCGTCCTCCATCACTGCGCCCCCCCCAGCCCCAACTCAGCCTAATGTGGGGCTGCTTCCAGGGGATGGTGGGGGGGCCCATCCAGCGCGGAGATGCAGCCACCTCTGGGGCAGGGCAGCTGGGGAACAGCCACACACAACACCGCCCGGGGCGGAGCTGAAGCCGGGGGGGATGGAGGTGCGACGGGTGGGATCACAGAAACCCCCTGGGGGCTGCCAGCTGATGGGCCAAGACGACTCCTGCCCCTGGCAGCTTGGGACTCCGGAGCCCGGCCTGGTCTGAGCCAGACCCAGCCTGACCCACGGCTCCTCACACCTGTGGGGTCACTGAAAGCAGCTTAGGAAATGTTCACCCAGGTGCCCAACTCCCAATGGGTCCAAGCCCCAAATGAATCCCTTCTACCCGGTACAAAGCGTATCCGGGGGAAAATGTTCCCCCCCCCCGCAGCACAGATAGAGAGATGCACAGCTGTTTCCCCCCCCCCCAGGTATTGACACTCACTCTGGGTTAATGAATGAGTCAAAAGTGATTTTATTAACGACAAGCCGGATTTCAGGGTTCCGAGTAGTCACGGGCGGAACAAAGTGAATTACCACCGAAAGCCGCCAGTCTGAGATGAACACGGCGAGAAACTCCCCTCGGACACACACCAGACGCCTTCCCAGGCTGGGCCCGTCCTGTCCCCTGGTGCAGCCCGTTCCGCTCTGGTGGGAACGGGGATTTCTCGTGCCCGCCGCCCCCTTTGTTCTGTGCCACCCCCTTACAGACCTTCCCGGCGGGAATCCTTTGGCTCTGGGTCCCCCCCCGCGGGTGATGTGATCACATGTCCTGGGAGACACCCCCCCCCCCCCCCCCCCCCGGCCTCCGTTCCTCGCGGCCTGACCCCCGGGAAGGCCTGTGAGCAAACAGCCAGCCACAGTGAATTGTCCTGGTCAGTGGGAGCCCTCGAATTGCCAAACCACCATCCGTGCCCCCCCCTTGGCAGAACGACAACGGGCCTCGGCGTTGTGTTCCATCGTCCTCGTGGCGGATACGACAATGAGACAGTCACACAAACAGGACGAACGCTCGGGAGATTCTGAGCTGTTACGACACGTGACACGAGCCCTTTTGCACGAAGCACGTTCCGGTTACGTGAGATTCACACTTACACTCGTGAACGTGTTTTCAGAAACTCCCGTCGAGTGCCACGTGCTAGAGCCAGACACAGGAGAGCCAGGCAGCAGGAATCACCCTCCTTGGGGAGGGTCAAGGCACTGCGGCCTAATGGCCCCTGAAGGAGCCGGGAGTGAGGGGCACCGGCAGAGCTGGGGGGAGCCCAGGGCTGGGCTGGCGGGGGCTGCGGGTCGGGAGTGAGGGACACCGGCAGATCTGGAGGGAGGGGGGAGCCCAGGGCTGGGCTAGCAGGGGGCTGCAGGTCGGGAGTGAGGGGCACCGGCAGCGCTGACCTCCTCCCAGATTTCTCCGCATTGATCTATTTTGGGACGAGGCAGCTGCTCCCATCAAGGGCTCCTCCCCCCCTGCAGCTGGGTCCCTGACTCATCCGGAGGGGGTGGGGGAGGAGAGCTGAGGCTGGGGGCTCGGCAGGGAGCTGAGGGGCCCACGGGGACGGGGGGGGGCAGGCTGGAGGCTGCAGAAATCCAGGCCAAGACCGGCCGCCAAGGTCATCGCGACGGAAAACGGTCCAGATAGAGCCGTGCCGGTGCCCCTCACTCCCGACCCGCAGCCCCTGCCTCCCCCCCAGCTCTGCCGGTGCCCCTCACTCCCGACCCGCAGCCCCTGCCTCTCCCCCAGCTCTGCCGGTGCCCCTCACTCCCGACCCGCAGCCCCTGCCTCCCCCCCAGCTCTGCCGGTGCCCCTCACTCCCGACCCGCAGCCCCTGCTAGCCCATCCCTGCCCCGCTCTGCCGGTGCCCCTCACTCCCGACCCGCAGCCCCTGCCTCCCCCCCCAGCTCTGCCGGTGCCCCTCACTCCTGACCCGCAGCCCCTGCCAGCCCAGCCCTGCCCCGCCCGCTCTGCCAGTGCCCCTCACTCCTGACGCTGCTAAACCTGCTGCCCTCCCCACACAGTGTTCTGCCAATACCTGTCAGGCTTAGCTCTGGGTGGGGAGTGGGGTCTAGTGGTCAGAGCAGGGGGTACTGGGAGCCCGGACTCCTGGGTTCTATTCCTCCATTGCCACAGGCTGCCCATAGCTGGTGCGGGAGGTGGGGGGTGGGGTATGTGGCGGGGTCTGAGTGGCTAGTTACCTGGTCTAGGGGGGTACCATGGGTGGGGGGCGACTGACCGAGGGGAGGATTCAATCTCCGTGTTGGGGGTGCGGGGAGCTGGGCAGGCGGCGGGGGAGGGGGAAGGCAAAGGCTCCCTGGGACCCCTGGCTAGGGGTGGGGGGCGAAACCGAGCCCAGAACTAACCAGCCTCCCTCCGCCCCCCCCAGGTCCCGTGTTCCCCCTCCAGCTGCCCCCCGGCCCGCTGGCGGCACTGCTGGGGGGGAACCTCTCGATCCCACTCTCCTACCCCCCGGCCCAGCCGCCCCCCCGGATCGTGTGGCAGAGGAACCGGACGGCGCTGGCGGACGGACGCCTGGGTCCCAATGGCTCGGTGGCCGTGGCCCCGGCGTACCAGGGCCGGCTCAGTGTGGACCCCCAAGGGGGGGCGCTCACCATCACCCCCGTGGCCCTCCAGGATGCCGGCCCCTACACGGTCGAGGTCTTCCCCCTGGGGGGCCAGGTGTGGAGGGGGGACGTCCAGGTGGAGGTGTATGGTAAGTGGGGGCGGCCGGACGCCAGGGTTCTATGCCGAGCCCTGGGAGGGGAGTGGGGTTTAGTGGTTGGAGCGGGGACGGGGAGGAGGGGAGCGGGGGGTTGGGAGCCAAGACACCTGGGTTCTATCTCCCCTCTGGGAGGTGGGGGTGGGGGAATCTAGTGGAGAGAGAAAGGGGGAGGGGCTGGGAGTCAGGACACCTGGGTTCTCTCCCCTCTGGGTGGGTGGGGTGGGGTGGGGGGGAATCTAGTGGATAGAGAAGGGGGAAGGGCTGGGAGCTAGGACACCTGGGTTCTATCTCCCCTCTGGGAGGGTGGGGGGATCTAGTGGATAGAGAAGCGGGGAGGGGCTGGGAGTCAGGACACCTGGGTTCTCTCCTCTCTGGGAGGGTGGGGGGATCTAGTGGATAGAGAAGCGGGGAGGGGCTGGGAGTCAGGACACCTGGGTTCTCTCCTCTCTGGGAGGGCTGGGGGGGATCTAGTGGATAGAGAAGGGGGAGGGGCTGGGAGTCAGGACACCTGGGTTCTCTCCCCTCTGGGAGGGCGGGGTGAGGGGGGTCTAGTGGATAGAGAAGGGGGAGGGGCTGGGAGTCAGGACACCTGGGTTCCCTCCCCATGCCTGTTTCCCTCCCGCAGAGCTGGTGGGGAATGTCTCGGTGACGCCCCCTTCCCTGGAGGTGAGCGAAGGCGTCGGGGCGGCGGTTCTCACCTGTGCCCCTGTGCGGGGCACCGTCACCTGGACCAAGGCTGGGCAAAGCCTGGCCCAGGACTCCCGGTACCGGGTCTCGGCTGGGACCCTCCAGATCAGCCAGCCCGACCGGAACGACTCCGGCACCTACCACTGCACCGTGTCCAACCCGTTCAGCACCGGCACCGGCGTCGCTCAGCTCCGGGTCTACTGTGAGTGCAGGCCGGACGCCGGGGCAATGGGCCTGCGCCGGGGCAGAAAGGTCGGGGAGGGGGGGGGTCCAAGGGGGGGGCCGACCAGACTCGCTGCCCCGGGTCTGACGCAGTTCTGGTTCCCTTCCCAGACGGGCCGGAGACCCCCACGATCAGCGTCTCGTCGGACCGGGACCCGGAGCCCCGACGCTACGTCCGGGTGAACAGCACGGTGGGGCTGGCCTGCCGGGCCCCCTCGGACCCCCCGGCCCAGATCTACTGGAGCCTGGCTGA
This sequence comes from Chelydra serpentina, assembly GCA_037349315.1. Taxonomy (NCBI): domain Eukaryota; kingdom Metazoa; phylum Chordata; order Testudines; family Chelydridae; genus Chelydra; species Chelydra serpentina. Next base: position 10,019 of record JBAIAC010000809.1, read on the forward strand.
CGCCAGCGACCCCCTGGTCCCGGCCCAGCCGGACCTGACGCTGCCCCGGGTCCAGCTCAGCCAGGCCGGGCTCTACTCCTGCCTCGCCAGCAACCCGCAGACCCAGCGCCGGCTCCGCGCCACCCTGACCCTCACCGTCGCCCGTGAGTGCCCCCGGGCCCTTGCTGCAGGGCAGGGGATTGGCTGGCTCCGTGGGGCAGGGAATGGGGCAGGGGGTCTCTCCTTTCTAGGGGGCGCCGGCTCCCATCCGGCCCCAGGGCAGGGATTGGCTGGCTCCGCGGGGCGGGGAATGGGGCAGGGGGTCTCTCCCCTCTAGGGGGCGCCGGCTCCCATCCGGCCCCAGGGCAGGGATTGGCTGGCTCCGCGGGGCGGGGAATGGGGCAGGGGGTCTCTCCCCTCTAGGGGGCGCCGGCTCCCATCCGGCCCCAGGGCAGGGATTGGCTGGCTCCGCAGGGCGGGGAATGGGGCAGGGGGTCTCTCCCCTCTAGGGGGCGCCGGCTCCCATCCGGCCCCAGGGCAGGGGATTGTCTGGCTCTGGCGTGGGGGAGGGGCTATGGGGCTGATCTGTTTCTCTCTCTTCCCCTCCCCCCCCCAGAGATCCCCCCCGGATCCCCCTTCTGCTCCCTGGACATGGTGGCCAATGGCACGGCCCTTCGCTTCCGCTGCTCCTGGCCGGGGGGCTCCCCGGCTCCCAGCCTGAGTCTGCAGGGGCTGCCGGGGGGCGGGGAGCAGGGGGTCGGCCCCGCCCTCGAGCGGACCCTGAGCTCCCCCCCACCCGCCCTCAGTGGCGCCCGGGTCACCTGCCTGGGGAGGCACCTCGCCGCCGAGGGGAACTGCAGCATGACGCCCGGTGAGACCCCACCCCAGGGTGCAGTCCCGGCTTCGGCCACCGGGGGCAGCACCGGGCTTGGGCCCAATGGGGAGAGAGCCCTGACCCTGACCCTAATTCTAGGGAGGGGCTGGCATCCCCTGGGGGGAGGGGCAGGGGGTCTCTGTCCCATGGGCGGGGCATGGGCCATGTCGGCGGAGCTGGTGTCCAATGGATGGGGGGGGAGGGGAGGAGTGAATGGGGGGGAGAGGCCCTGATGTCCAATGGGCGGGGCGTGAATCAAGTGGGCGGGGCTAGCATCCGATGGGTGTGACCTGGAGTGTGAGGGTGGAGCTAAAGTCCAGCTGGTTGGGATAGGGCCAGGATACTATGGGTGGGGATAGCCTCCAGGGGGAGGGGCCAGAATGCTATGGGTGGGGCTAACCTCCAGGGGGAGGGGCCATAATGCAATGGGTGGGGCTAACCTCCAGGGGGAGGGGACAGAATGCTATAGGTGGGGCTAACCTCCAGGGGGAGGGGCCATAATGCAATGGGTGGGGCTAACCTCCAGGGGGAGGGGCCATAATGCAATGGGTGGGGCTAACCTCCAGGGAGAGGGGACAGAATGCTATGGGTGGGGCTAGCCTCCAGGGGGAGGGGACAGAATGCTATGGGTGGGGCTAGCCTCCAGGGGGAGGGGCCATAATGCAATGGGTGGGGCTAGCCTCCAGGGGGAGGGGCCATGATGCAATGGGTGGGGCTAGCCTCCAGGGGGAGGGGCCAGAATGCTATGGATGGGGCTAACCTCCAGGGGGAGGAGCCAGAATGCAATGGTTGGGGCTAACCTCCAGGGGGAGGGGCCAGAATGCTATGGGTGGGGCTAGCCTCCAGGGGGAGGGGCCAGCCCCACCAGGGAAGGGCCTGGATGATGGGGTGGGGTTAACACCTGGCAACTCCACCCAAATCAACCCCTCCTCCCCCCGCCCCCCAGAAGCCCCCTCGGGGGTCTCCCTCTCATTCCAGGCCTCCCTGGACCCCGGGGACACTGTCCTGCTGGATCTGCAGTGCCAGGGCACCTACCGGCCTGTGGACGTCGGCTGGGCCCGGGACGGGGAGCCGCTGGCTCCGGGCGGGCGGTACCGGGTCAGCGCCGACGGGACCCGACTCACCATCAGCAACTTCACGGCCCCGCAAGACCTGGGGGGCTACTCGGTGAGGTGCCAAAACCCGCTGGGCTCGCAGGAAAGTAACCTCACGCTGACGGGTGAGAACCCAGGAGTCCTGGCTCCCAACCCCACTCCACCACTGCTGTAACCACTAGACCCCACTCCCTTCCCCGAGCTGCGGATGGAACCCAGGAGTCCTGGCCCCACAGATCAGGGGCACAGGCCCCTCCCTCTAACCCCCCTTCCTCCCCACAGGTCCCGCCATCTCCAGCTGGAGCCTGGCGCGTGGGTCGGAGCCCGGCTCGGCCCAGCTGAGCTGGGCGGTGCCGGGGGGCTCTGTGGTCACTGGGTTTCGGATCCAGGTCCAGGGGCCCCCCGGGGGCCGGGCGGCCGGGGAGTGGCAGACGCTGCAGACGCTCGGGGGCGCCAATCGCTCCAGCACCGTGTGGGGGCTCCAGCCCCAGGCCTCCTATTCCTTCCGCCTGCTGCCCCTGCTGGGAGCCCAGGCTGGGGAGCCCAGCCCCACACAGCCGCTCCTACCAGGTGAGTACAGGGGGCTGGGACTCCTGGGTTCTCTTTCCAGCTCTGGGAGGGGAGTGGGGTCTGGTGGTTGGGGGTAGGGGCTGGGAGCCCGGACTCCTGGGTTCTCTTTCCAGCTCTGGGAGGGGAGTGGGGTCTGGTGATTAGAACGGGGGAGGGGGGCGGGAGCCCGGACTCCTGGGTTCTTTGGGAGGGGAGTGGGGTTTAGTGGGTAGAGCGGGGGGGCCTGGGAGCCCGGACTCCTGGGTTCTATCCCTAGATCTCGGAGGGGAGTGGGGGCTGGTGATTAGAACGGGGGAGGGGGGGCGGGAGCCCGGACTCCTGGGTTCTTTGGGAGGGGAGTGGGGTTTAGTGGGTAGAGCGGGGGGGGGCTGGGAGCCTGGACTCCTGGGTTCTCTCCCTGTCTCCTCTCTCCCTGCAGCCTCTACCCTGGGCCCTGGCGCCATCGCGGGCATCGTGTTGGGCTCGATCCTGGGCATGATCCTGCTCCTCGCTCTCCTCGGGCTCCTGATCTGGTTCCTCCGGGCACGATGGGGTGAGTCCCAGCCAATGGGAGGGGGGGCTGCTCTTATCCAATCAAATGCAAAGGTTGGAATCCCTGCTTGGCCCGTGGCCAATCAGAAGACAAGTGGGGGTGGGGTTGCTAACATATGTGCTGACCAATCAGATTCAGGGATGGTCATTGAGCTGTTTCTAGCCAATCAGATGCAAGGGGTGGGATTTTTCTCCAGGTTTTGGCCAATCACACGGCAAGGGGAGTCACTGTTTGTTGGCCAATCAGTGGCAAGGGGGGGCGGAGTCAATGAGATGTTGTCCAATCACAGCCAAAAGGCAGAATTAGTCTCCTGTTCTCAGCCAATCGGATGCCAGGATGGGCTCAGTGGCCTTCCACTGCCCAATCAAGAAGAAAGGGCCATTCTCATTGGCCAAGCGACAAAGGGTCCTGTGGCACCTTATAGACTAACAGACGTATTGGTGAATCCCCACTTCGTCAGATGCATGTAGTGGAAGTGTCCAGGGGCAGATATAAAAGTGCAGGGAAGAGCCAGGCTGGAGATAACGAGGTTGGCTCAATCAGGGAGGGTGAAGCCCTCTTCTAGCAGCTGAGGTATGAACACCAAGGGAGGAGAAACCGCTTGTGTAGTTGGCTGCCATTCACAGTCCTTGTTTAGTCCTGAGCTGATGGTGTCAAATTTGCAAATGAGCTGAAGCTCGGCAGTTTCTCTTTGGAGTCTGGTCCTGTTATTGTGTGTCCAGGGAGGTTGAAGTGTTTCCCCCACAGGCTTTTGTATATTGCCATTCCGAATATCTGATTTGTGTCCATTGATCCTTTTGCGTAAGGACTGTCCCGTTTGGCCGATGTACATGGCAGAGGGGCATTGCTGGCACATGATGGAGTATATGACATTGGTGGATGTGCAGGTGAATGAACCGGTGATGGTGTGGCTGATCTGGTTAGGTCCTGTGATGGTGTCGCTGGCGTAGATATGTGGGCAGAGTTGGCATCGAGGTTTGTTGCGTGGCTTGGTTCCTGAGTTCGAGTTATTATGGTGCGGTGTGTAGTTGCTGGGGAGATTATGCTTCAGGCTGGCAGGTTGTCTGTGGGCGAGGACTGGCCTGCCTCCCAAGGCCTGTGAAAGTGAGGGGTCGTTGTTCAGGATGGGTTGTAGATCACTGATGATCCGTTGGAGAGGTTTCAGCTGAGGACTGTAAGTGATGGCCAGTGCAGTTCTGTTGGTTTCTTTCTTCGGTTTGTCTTGCAGCAGGAGGCTTCTGGGTACACGTCTGGCCCTGTTGATCTGTTTTCTTATTTCCTCATGTGGGTAGCGTAGTTTTGAGAATGGTGGTGAAGATCTTGTAGGTGTTGGTCTCTGTCAGAGGGGTTGGAGCAAATACGGTTGTACCTCAGTGCTTGGCTGTAGACAATGGATCGTGTGGTGTGTCCGGGATGGAAGCTGGAGGCATGTAGGTAGGCATAGCGGTCAGTGGGTTTTCGGTATAGGGTGGTGTTAATGTGACCATCGCTTATTTGCACCGTGGTGGCTAGGAAGTGGACTTCCCGTGTAGACTGGTCCAGGCTGAGGTTGATGGTGGGGTGGAAGCTGTTGAAATCGTGGTGGAATTCTTCCAGCGTTTCTTTCCCATGGGTCCAGATGATGATGTCGTCGATGTAGCGTAGGTAGAGAAGGGGCGTGAGTGGACGGGAACTGAGGAAGCGTTGTTCCAGGTCAGCCATAAAAATGTTGGCATATTGTGGGGCCATGCGGGTGCCCATGGCGGTGCCACTGGTCTGGAGGTATATATTGTCACCACATTTGCAACAATTGTGCGTCAGGATAAAGTCACAGAGCTCAGCAACCAGTTGTGCTTTGGCATCATCAGGGATACTGTTCCTGACAGCTTGTACCCCATCTGTGTGTGGGCTGTGTGTGCAGAGAGCCTCTACGTCCATGGTGGCTAGGATGGTGTGTTCTGGAAGATCACCAATGCATCTCATTGGCCAGTGAGCACCAAAGGGTCTTGCTGCCATTGACTAATCCAAACGCACTGGCTCTGGCATTAGCCAATTGGAATTTGCAGGGGAGGGGAGAACGGGGCTTCGGGCACCAGCCAGTCAGAATTCACCGTTTCAGTTGGGGGGGCTGGTACCAGCCAATCAAAATTCAGGGAGATGGGACGGGGGGGTGTGTGCCCTGGGAGCAGCCAATGAAAAGCAAGGGAATCAGTCAGGGGTCTTACCACCAGCCAATGAGAATTGGGTGCGCCTGGCATCAGCCAATCGGCCTCCTTTTCTCCATCCTAGGGAAGCAGGAGAAGAAGCCCCTGACCCCGCCCGGGACCCGCCAGCATTACCTTCCCCGTCAGGTGAGTGCGAGGGGGCGGGGCCAGCTGGGGGGGCGGGGCCTAGACCGGGGTTCTGCCGACAATGACTTGCCCGTGCCTCAGTTTCCCCGCCCCAAAGCGGGACGCTGACGGCGCGTCGCTCTGTTCCAGTTCCCGAACGGGCGCGAGGCCGACCCCGTCGAGCCCCCGGCCCCCCCCTCCCGGGCGTCTTCGCGCCGCTCCTGGGGGGACGGCGACCTGTCCTCCATCAGCTACGAGGCGCATTTGCGCACCCACGGCCCCCCCGCCGCCTGGGTGAGTGCCCCCCCCCCCGCAGCCCAGCGCCCCCTGCTGAGCCCCCACCCCACCCCCTGCAGCCCAGCGCTCCCTACTCAACCCTCGCCCATCCCCCCAGCACCCTGTTGCCCCCCCTTGCTGCACAGCGCCCCCTGCTCCGCCCCCTAGCACTGCTCTGGTTCATCGGGGCCAGCCCTGACTGCCAGAGGAGAGCCCCCACCCGGGCCCCTGGCTGTACGTCTCTCCTTCGCCTTCCTCTTCCCAGCCCTGGCGTCCGGGAGACATCAGGGGCCCCGGGCTCCCATCGCTGGCCAGTGGGCAGGGCCCCAGGACAGCGCGCAGCGCCACGCAGGTGTGACTGGTGCCGGAGTTCCAGCGTGGGAGCCAGGCGTCCGGGAGAGCCTTCGAGGGGATGGAGTGCCAGCAGTGAACCCAGGCGTCCGGGAGGCACCTATAGAATGGACTACGCTTGCATAGGACGAGGCTCCGTGGGCACCGCCTGCTCCACCCCCCCGAGTTTTCCTCTGGCTTGGTGCTGGCCCCCCAACCTCCCCAGAACTGACTGTGACTAGGAGGGGTCCACGGGCCCCGGCTGGGAGAAGGGGACTGGCCCGGAGGGGGCGGGACTTCCTGTCTTTCTTGGTGTGCTTGGGGAGAGGGTGGGACTTCCTGTTTTTGCATATGATCTCAGGTTCTACATGGCTCTGATTAGACTTCTGGGGGGAGAGAGCGAGAGAGAATTACGTCTTCTCTGTGGCTGCATCCCCCATCCCCACTCCTCTGTCCACCCATCCCTCCTTCCTTCCATCCATCCACCCTTCCCTCCATCCATATCCATCCTTCCATCCATCCATCCCTCCATCCCTCCTTCCTTCCATCCATGCACCCTTCCCTCCTTCCTTCCTTCCATCTCCCTCCAGCCATTCCCATCCACACCCCTCTATCCCCAGCCTCCCACATCCCTCCCCCCATAAACACCCATCCATCCCCCTCTGCACCCCTCTGTCCACCCAGCCCTCCATCCGCATCCTTCCTTCTATCCATCCATCCATCAATCCATCCTTCCTTCCATCCCTCCATCCGCATCCTTCCTTCCATCCATCCATCAATCCATCCCTCCATCCTTCCTTCCATCCATCCATCCATCCGCACCCTTCCCTCCCCATCCACATCCCTCCCCCCATAAACACCCATCCATCCCACTCTGCACCCCTCTGTCCACCCATCCCTCCATCCGCATCCCTCCATCCGCATCCTTCCTTCCATCCCTCCATCCTTCCATCTCCATCCAGCCATTCCCATCCACACCCCTCCATCTCCAGCCTCCCACATCCCTCCCCCCATAAACACCCATCCATCCCCCTCCGCACCCCTCTGTCCATCCATCCATCTCTCCCTCCATCCGTCCTTCCACCCCCCTCGATCCATCCTCCCCCCACCGGTTACACGGTTGCGGCCGCCTGGTTTTGCTGGCTGGGGGTGGGTGATGGCCGGCGGGATTGACAGCGGGTGTTTTGGCAGAAGGCGCCGCTATTACAGGGGTTGCTCTATTTTGTGCATAACAGAGCGATTTATATTTTTAATCACGTGGTTTTGGAACTTTTCTTGCCAATCAAACGCCTCCCTCCGGCGGGTGCGGTGGAGGCTGGTGTCTGTTGACTACCTAGGCCGGCCTGAATCCATGGGGAAAGATGGTCACTGGGGCACGTGGTCTTTTAAACACCATTAACCTGTGGAACTCCCTCCCACATGATATGAAGAGCATGAAAGGACTGAAGTTGCCCACTCCTCGGGGTGGGGACGAGCCCTGCTGTGTGTGATTTCCTGCCCCATATCAGCCCCTCCCCCTGAGCCCCCCCAACCTCCAGCTTGCTGCACCCCCTCCTGCATGGACAATCCATCCCCCCCAGACTGACGGACCCCGGATTTGACTCATGACGCCAGCGCTGGGCTGCGTGGGGCCCAAGCCCCAGGTTTATGGGGGGGAGGCAGCCCCCAGGCTGGCTGATCCATGGGGCGGAAGGGAGGATAACAAACCAGGGCAGGATGAGGGGGGCTAATTCATTTAACCCCCTGGCTTCGGAGAGAGAGGAGTGGTGACCGACGCCAGAGCAACGCAGTTAGGAGAGATGAAGGGGAAATGAGAGTGACCCTAAAGTAGGAGCCGGGATAGGCAGGGGGCTGCGGGTCGGGATCGAGGGAAACCAGCAAACTGGGGTATGGGATCTGTGCACCTAGAAACAGGTGCAAACAACCAATAATAGAACCCAAGAGTCCTGGCTCCCACTCGCCGGAGATGGAACCCAGGTGTCCTGGAGGCTGGGTGCGGGGGGGGGGGGGGGGGGGAGGATGGAGTGAGAGGGGGAGGTCTGTGTCCATGCCGTGGGGGGTTCCCGGCTGACTGACCCAGGGATTTCATTTGTCAGGCCCCGCCTGGGTGCCCCTCCCTACGCTGGGGGGTCTCTGTGCCCCCCAGTCCCTCTCCCCAGGCCAGGGGCTCCCCCCCAATTTTAGTCTCCTTCCAACCTCCTTTCTCGCTCCCCATCCCCCTTTTGCCCCTGGGGGCACTCAGCCCCTCCCCCACCTCACCCACAGCCCTCCCTCCCCGGGGGCGGAGTGGGTGTTGGTCGTGATCCCCCACCCTGGGGAGTGTGAATGTGACACCCAGCTCCCAATCCCCACCCCCGCTCTGGACATATCCCCCCCCCTCCGGCCACCCTCCAGCCATCCTCCCTCTGCCCCCATCCTTCTTCCCATTCGCCCCCATCCATCCTGAGACACCCCCTCCCCTCCAACCCCCCACCAGCCAGCCCCTCCCTGATCCTCCTCCTCCCCCAGCCCCTCTTCCCAGCAGCCAGCCAGCCCCTCCCCCACTATCCATCCACCCCCCCCCCGCTCGACCCTCTATCTCCATCCACACCCCTCCCTCACCCCCTACCACCCTCCATCCCCTCCCCCACCAGCCAGCCCCTCTCTCCCTCCCCCCATAAGATCAAGAGAGCGGCCACACTGGGCCAGACCAAGGGTCCCCCCACCCCGCCAGGCGCCCCCGCGGGAATGAATAGACCAAGGAGATCATCCAGTGACCCATCCCCCAGCCGCTGGCAAACGGGGGCCCCAGCCCCCCCCCCACACCAAACGCCAGGCCTGGGGTGCTGCTTTTATTGCATTTTATTGGAAAAAGGATTTTCGTGAAGTATTTTTTAATGTTCTTTTTTTTCACGCCCCCCCCCCCCCGCCCCCTTCAATGGAGTTTTGACAAATTAAAACAAAGGGTGTTTCGGTCAAAGGAAAATTGAGCGACTCGAGCGAGAGACCCCGGAGAGCCCCTCGCGAGGGGGATCTGGGGGGGGGGAGCCGCCCCCCACGGCCCCAGACCCCGGTGGGAATGGAAGACAAAGTGGCTGTTTAGTGGTTTCTTGCAATAAAGGTTTTTTTACAATAGATTTTTTGTCTTTTTTCTCCATTTGTGTTGCAAACGTTGAGGTACAGAATCGACCCGCCTGCCCTGACCCCCCATGAGCCTCTGGGCTCGGCCTGGCCTGTTTGGGGGGTCTGCTGGGTCCCTGCGGCCTGGCCCTAGTCCTTCCCTGCTGCATCTCTCCATCCACTTGGCTACCCCTCCAATCCCTCCTCTGCTGCATCCCTCCGTCCCTTCCCTTCTCCGTTCCCTCTCTCCCTCGGCTACCCCTCCAATCCCTCCTCTGCTGCATCCCTCCATCCGCTCCTTTCTCTGTTCCCTCTTCCTCGGCTACCCCTCCAATCCCTCCTCTGCTGCATCCCTCCGTCCGTTCCCTTCTCCGTTCCCTCTCTTCCTCGGCTACCCCTCCAATCCCTCCTCTGCTGCATCCCTCCATCCGTTCCCTTCTCCGTTCCCTCTCTCCCTCGGCTACCCCTCCAATCCCTCCTCTGCTGCATCCCTCCATCCGTTCCCTTCTCCGTTCCCTCTCTCCCTCGGCTACCCCTCCAATCCCTCCTCTGCTGCATCCCTCCGTCCATTCCCTTCTCCGTTCCCTCTTCCTCGGCTACCTCTCCAATCCCTCCTCTGCTGCATCCCTCCGTCCGTTCCCTTCTCCATTCCCCCTCTTCCTCGGCTACCCCTCCAATCCCTCCTCTGCTGCATCCCTCCGTCCGTTCTCTTCTCCGTTCCCTCTCTCCTTCAGCTACCCCTCCACTCCTTCCCTGCTCCATTCCTCCGTCCGTTCCCTCTCTCCCTCGGCTACCCCTCCAATCCCTCCTCTGCTCCATCCCTCCATCCACTCCCTCTTCCTCAGCTACCCCTCCAATCCCTCCTCTGCTGCATCCCTCCGATCGTTCCCTTCTCCGTTCCCTCTCTCCCTCAGCTACCCCTCCAATCCCTCCTCTGCTGCATCCCTCCAATCATTCCCTTCTCCGTTCCCTCTCTCCCTCGGCTACCCCTCCACTCCCTCCTTTGCTCCATCCCTCCATCAGTTCCCTTCTCCGTTCCCTCTCTCCCTCGGCTACCCCTCCAATCCCTCCCGTGTTCCATTTCGCCTTCTTCCATTCCTCTTTTCACTCTCTTCTGCATTCCCTTCATCCTGCTGCTCACCTTCCTCTCCTCCATTCCTCTTTTGCCTCCTTCCCCCCGCCCCTCCCAGTGCAAGAGGTACCCCATCTGCTCCAGCTGCCCCCTACCCTTAACCTGCCCCCCGGGCCTGAGATCCCAGCAACACCCCTAGGCGGAGAGACCAAGGTCTCCCCCCTCTGGGTCACCTGCTGCAGCCGCTCAGCCCTCCAAAGCTCCTGCCCCCCATCAGCTACTCCCCCCTTGACAAAACCAGCCCACCCCCCCGGCTCTGGGAGAAACCAAGTCAGGAGCCAGCCCCCGCTTTGCACGAGCGCCGAGTGTGCAAACCAAAAAGGGGGTCTAGGGGGTGGCTTCCCCTTTACATCTGTTTACACAGTCCACACACCCTGTTCACACCTATCCGTACATTCGGTACACCCTGTTTACACGTGCTTTGCACAAGGTTTACACCCTGGTTACACACACTTTACATTTCGTTTACAGATGTCTTGCTGGCCCCAGGTTTACATGTGCATTATGCACGTTCACACACACTTGGCTGAGAGTTTACACCCCCCTTTACCCGCACTGGCCCCGCTGGTTACCGGTGCTTTGAAAACAGGGCGTGACACGTATTTTGCACAGACTAGACTCGCTGCCCTCACCAGCCTCGCACGGTTTACCTGTGGCTGACACACGCGTTACACCTGGTTTACATGCAGGTTGCAAAATCTGTACACCCGGTTTTACAAGGTGACACGTTCTGTGGGTGCCGCTCTACGCCTCGTTTACATGGGGTTGACAAGGCGTTTGCACAAAATCACCATTCGGCTTGCACCCAAAACGTACACCATGGTTATGTGGGGCTTACACTTGGATTACTCGTGTTTCTTGTGCACGATTTTTCAACCCTGTTTACGCGACGGTCACAGAACGTGTACACCCTGGTTACACAAGTTTTACCCAGGGTTTGGGCGGGGGGGGGGGGGGGTTGCCACTAGTTCACACTCTGCTTGCACGTGCTTTGCATTTCCATTTGGCTTGCACGGAACTGACGCGTGCTTTACACGGACTGTACAACTCATTTACACGTATTTGCATCCGCTTTACACTGAATGTGCACACGCTTCACGGTGAGCCCGCACGCCCCGTACACACGCTGGTTTACACAGAGCGAAGGCCTTGCGCCCGCATTGTCGGCACGTGATTTACTCAGCGTTTGCGCCTTGTTTACACAGGTTTGAGCTGTAGCTCACACCTCGTTCGGCCCGGCTTTGCCGACAACCTATGCTGCGGTGACGCAGCGTTTGCACCTCCTTTGCTCCTGGGTCGTGGCGGTGAGCACTTCCCGAGTCACACGTAAATCAAATGTGCAAGCAGGGGGTTGGCCTAGGTGACCTCCTGAGATCTCTTCCAACCCTAATCTTCGATCTCTGCGCATGGCTGTGGCTGACCTGTTGTTTACATGTGGTAGCGGGAGATTTACATGTGATTTCCACACAGTTACATGCTTCACTCATGGTTAATGCATGATTTACACAGTGGCTTACCCATGCTTTGCATGAAGCTTGCACATAGTTTACTTGTGTTTACTCATGGTTTGCATATGGCTTACTCATGATCAGCACTTGTCTGGCACATATGGCTTTCAAATGTTCACTCATGAATTACACATGCTTTGCATATGATTTGACACACTGCTCGCTTATTGTTTGCAGGCGGTTTACTTGTCTACACATGGTTTACTCATAGTTTACACATGCTTTACACATGGTTTGCACATGGTTTACTCATCATAAACACATACTTTAGAGGTTATTCACAGCTTGCAAGTGCTTTGCATTGTTTACACATGATTTACTCGTAGCTTCCCTATGCTTTGCACATTGTTCACTCGCGCTTCACATACGGTTTACTCATTGGTTACACGATTCCCACCTCGCTTACATCTGCTTTGCAAATTGCTCGCCCACAGTTTGACACTGTTTGCCGATACGTCAGCCAGCGCTTTCCCGTGGCTGGCACCCGCTTCCAAACGAAGCATCTAGTTTTGCTGTAAACACAAGGGAAACATGTGTAGAGCAAGGTAACAACCTCGCAAAAACGATGCAAACTCACGGTAACTCAATATTAACACCAAGGGCTTTTAGCAACGGAAATAACAAAGGGTCAGAACCCAGGTGCCACGGGAAGAATTCAAGAAGCCGTATTGTGGTCTACGCGCCCCAAAGACAGAGGAATGTCGCCCAGTTATGTGGCGTGACTCCGGATTCCCGCTAGGGGAGCTAAGATCTGAATCCAGCCCTGAGCTCCGAACCATCTTGCAAAGTGGGCTCGGATCGTTCCCATACTGTCCTGGGCAGAGGAAGCCATGTTTCCATCCCATAATGCCATGCAAGCACACGAGCCTTCAGGCTGGCGAACGAAGCCATTTCCACACCCGAAGTAGGTTGAAATCTGCTCCCCTGCCTCAGCGGAAGAGCCCCGTTGCCAGGAGTCAGATCTCAGCTGCTCCCAAGTGCAAGGCCTCGGTCGCCCACCTGGCTTCAGATGGGCCAAACGGGAGGGGACGGAGGAAGGAAGGATGGATGGAGGAGCATGGGGGTGGACGGAGGGCTGGATCTTGGATAGAGGGATGGAGGGAGATGGATGGGATGGATGGACAGACAGAGGGGTAGATCTATGGATGGACAGAGGGGGTATTTGGGGATGGATGGATGGGTGGGTAGCGGGGTGTGGGGAGGAAGAAAGGATGGATGGAGGAGCATGGGGGTGAACGGAGGGCTGGATCTGTGGATAGAGGGATGGAGGGAGATGGATGGGATGGATGGACAGACAGAGGGGTAGATCTATGGATGGACAGAGGGGGTATTTGGTGGGGGATGGATGGATGGGTGGGTAGCAGGGTGTGGGGAGGAAGAAAGGATGGATGGAGGAGCATGGGGGTGAACGGAGGGCTGGATCTGTGGATAGAGGGATGGAGGGAGATGGATGGGATGGATGGACAGACAGAGGGGTAGATCTATGGATGGACAGAGGGGGTATTTGGGGATGGATGGATGGATGGATGGGTGGGTAGTGGGGTGTGGGGAGGATGGATGGCTGGATGGAGGAGTAGGTATGCAGATTGATGGATGGATAGACAGAGTAGTGTCTGGGGATGGATGGACGGAGGGGTGTACCTGTGGATAGATGGATGGACGGAGGGGGTATTTGGGGATGGAGGGAGGGGGTGTATGGGGGATGGAGGGATGGTTGGAAGGGTGTGGGGGGTTGGGGGGGTAACTGGGGAGGGTGAAGCTTAGCTCCCTGTCCCACCTCTTCTGCCCCAGGCCCCCCCACACCACACCCCCGCTCTGCCCCAAGCCCGGCCCCCGCGTGGCCCCCTCCCCGCTTGGCCCCCCCTGCTGCTGCTCGCCGTGTCCCTTCTCTCCTCCCCAATCTCCCTACAAGTCCCCGCCCCCCCCCCGGGCTGCGGCGAGTGGCGGGCGGGGGGGCGCTCATGGGGGAGGGGTTGCGGAGGGACAAGGCGAGCGGCAGGGACCTCCGAGGTGGGGGGTAGAATGGGGGTGAGCGGCTGAACCAGGCATCCGGGCCGTGGGGGTCTCGGGGGGGGGGGGCGGAGCAGGGATGGGAGGAGGCGGGTGGGCGGCGGGTGGGCATCGGCCCTTCGCCTGCCTCCCAGAACAAATCCCAGGCCCAGCGGAACCGACTCCGGACGCTTCGGGTGGGCTCCCCTGGGGCTTGGTCCAGTGCGGAGGGGCCGAGCGTCGCTGGAGCTCAGCTCCCCCCTCCCCAGCTCTGCCGGTGCCCCTCACTCCCGACCCGCAGCCCTCAGCAATCCCAGCCCTCGGCTTCCCCCTCCCCAGCTCTGCCGGTGCCCCTCACTCCCGACCCGCAGCCCCCAGTCATCCCGGCCCTCAGCTCCCCCCTCCCCAGCTCTGCCGGTGCCCCTCACTCCCAACCCACAGCCCCCGGCTATCCCAGCCCTGCCCCCTCCCACTGGAGTGGAAGGGGTTAACAGGACCCGTGAGAAGTGAGAGGCTCCTGGTTTCTGGGCACCCCGTTGATTCCTGCCACCCCCAGCCCCAGCTCGCGCCTTCACCCCCATGTCCAGCCAGCGAGCGGCCTGCCCATCTAGCCCGGTATCCCGCCCCCTGCAGCACAGCGCCCCCTAGTGCCAGGCCTAGAAACAGGCAGGGCGCCACTCGCCCAAGGTGGCCCAGGAAGTCTTGGGCAGAGCCGGAAATAGAACCCAGGCGTCCGGAGGCCCAGGCACCCTCCCTCTCTCGCTGGGGTTCTGGCTGACACCGTAATACACCTAATAAATAGCACTCGAATGTACTATTTATTCAAAAATAGTAGAATAATCAATAATAACGACCGCTATTTAGTGAATCATCTTCATGACGTCGCTCTATGTTTGCTGGCACCGTAAAAACAAATACATCACGTCGCGAAATCCAGCGCCCGGGCACGCTCACTGCGTTCCGACGGACGCACTTGGAACAAAAGACATTGGCAATTGTTTTAAAACCCCAAAGGCGATTCCCAGGGGAGACCAACCCAAACCTTCGTCAACCTGCATTTTGTCTCCTGGACAAAACCAAACAAGCGTCTTTTTATACCGAACAATATCGGCTCCTAGAAATTAAATTCAAATATTCTCCGAGAAAAAATAAACTCAAGACAATTCACTAAATACATAATAAATTAGGCGTTTAAATTCCTTAGACGTCTTTGGCAATCTCAGCCCTAAGGTCACGGCGCTTCGTTAAAAATCAAATCATATTTAAAGAAAAAAACTAAGGAAATTCCCAGGCCAAAAACTTGGGGACGTTTGTTAATATCTCAGTCAAGGTGACCAAAATTCTCTTTCTCAACCCAACCCAGGTGTCTGATCCGATGCTGTTTTTACTCCTGTGTCGAGAAAAAATCCGGTGGGGGAAAAATTCCCACTGGAGTTTCAGGGGGTTCCTTGGAGCAGATGGAAATTCTCCAGGGGAACTTTCTCTTTCTTTTACAGAATGGAAAAATAAAGTTTAAAAAAATATATATATGCACCAAAACAGGAACAGAACGATTCGATCGACCCCAAAGGACCCTCTCCCCTCCCAGAATTTCATTTTATATTTCGTTTGGCTCCATTTGGGGAGTTTCAAAAGCTCTGGATTTTCCTGGGAAAATGGAGGATCCGATGCCCACCTGGCTATCCCAGAACCGTGGGGTCTTTTGCACCGTTCTCTGAAACGGCAGCTCCCCGTGGGAGACGTGCCCCCCCCGTCCCCACCCCGAGCTGATCCGGGGCCACGGGGATGGAGGTGGGATGCCAGCCTCGATGGGTCTGATCTGGGGTCGCATCTGGAGTGGGCTGCTTACAGATCTAAACGAGCCCAGGGAATAACCCTTCCTCCTGGGACCTTAGAGGATCAGGGATGGAGACGTTTACCAGGTAATACGCCTGGAATGAGCTCTGCCCTCATGCTGCATGCACACACCCACCTCTCCCAGGAGACCCTACAATAACAAACCGAGCCTGCACATCCCCTGGTGCTCCCAGGAGACCCTACAATAACAAATCAAGCAAGCACAGTCCTGAGCACTTCCTGGAGACCCTACAATAACAAACCAAACCTGCACAGCCCCTGGTGCTCCCAGGAGACCCTACAATAACAAACCAAGCAAGCACAGTCCCGAGCACTTCCTGGAGACCCTACAATAACAAACCGAACCTGCACAGCCCCTGGCGCTCCCAGGAGACCCTACAATAACAAACCAAATCTGCACATCCCCTGGCGCTCCCAGGAGACCCTACAATAACAAACCAAGCAAGCACAGTCCCGAGCACTTCCTGGAGAGCCTACAATAACAAACTGAGCCTGCACATCCCCTGGTGCTCCCAGGAGACCCTACAATAACAAACCAAGCAAGCACAGTCCCGAGCACTTCCTGGAGACCCTACAATAACAAACCGAACCTGCACAGCCCCTGGCGCTCCCAGGAGACCCTACAATAACAAACCGAATCTGCACATCCCCTGGCGCTCCCAGGAGACCCTACAATAACAAACCAAGCAAGCACAGTCCCGAGCACTTCCTGGAGAGCCTACAATAACAAACCGAACCTGCACATCCCCTGGCGCTCCCAGGAGACCCTACAATAACAAACCAAGCAAGCACAGTCCCAAGCACTTCCTGGAGACCCTACAACAATAATCCTAATTTGCACAACCCCCAGCCACCCCAGAAGACCCTACAATAATAAATCCAGCCTGCACAGCTCCTGGCATTCTCAGGAGACCCTACAATAATACACCAAGTTGACACAGCCCAGCCATTCCCGGGAGGCCAAATCATAACAAGCCAAGCGAGCAACCTCCAGCACTTCCAGGAGACCCTGCAACAACACAGAGTGTGTAATTCCTCCCAGCCAGCCCAAACCCTTGTTACAAGAAATGAAGGAAATTCCTAGGTCAGGTTCATTAACTTAATTTCATTAAGGTGGTACATATCAATGTGTTATTGTAGGCTCTCTCAGGAAAGTTGATACTGAGTGCCCTGGCTTTGTTGTTATAGGGTCTCTCGGGATGGGTAGGGTTGGTCACATGCTGGTTTGTTATTCTAGGGTCTCCCCAGGAGGGGGAGGGATATGCACATGCTGGTTTGTTATTGTAGGGTCTCCCAGGAGGGGTGGAGCTGTACGCACACCAGTTGTTATTGTAGGGTCTTTTGGGAGAGGGAAGGCTGTACACATGCGGCTTTGGTAGTGTAGGGTCCCTCGGGATCGGGAGGGCTGGTCACATGCTGGTTTGTTATTCTAGGGTCTCCCAGGAAGGGGAGGGATATGCACATGCTGGTTTGTTATTGTAGGGTCTCTCGGGCAGCACAAGGCTGGTTTGTTATTGTAGGGTCTCTCGGGCAGGACAAGGCTGGTTTGTTATTGTAGGGTCTCTCGGGCAGGACAAGGCTGGTTTGTTATTGTAGGGTCTCTCGGGCAGGCCAAGGCTGGTTTGTTATTGTAGGGTCTCTCGGGCAGGACAAGGCTGGTTTGTTATTGTAGGGTCTCTCGGGCAGGACAAGGCTGTGCCCATGCTGGTTTGTTATTGTAGGGTCTCTCATAAATGCCAGGACTGCATTTGCATTCTGTGACGCTAACGTCTCCCACAAGCAGAGGGGATCGGCAAACTGGTGCGTCTGAAGGGTTAAAA
This sequence comes from Chelydra serpentina, assembly GCA_037349315.1. Taxonomy (NCBI): domain Eukaryota; kingdom Metazoa; phylum Chordata; order Testudines; family Chelydridae; genus Chelydra; species Chelydra serpentina. Next base: position 27,388 of record JBAIAC010000809.1, read on the forward strand.
TCCATGTGCTGCTTATATAAGACTTTGGCACATGGACTTGTGTCAACTTTTAGAGGCCCAAAGGTCCATAGTTCGGCCAAGAGGCCAGAGGCCTAGTGAAAGAGAAAACAGAATGAACACGAGAGAGCCTCGCTTTGTTTCTTTAAGTCTGGTCAGCAATATGCCAGATGTTGAAGCAATAACTAAATAATTGTATCTTCTCTAAAGTTGCAAATGTGGGACAAAGACGTCCCGTCCCTGTTGTGTTAGTTTCTTGCGGAGGGAGAAGATCTTCCCACAGACCAACCTTGAATTCATGAAGGGTTGGCATGTCAGTATAAAGATAAGGCCTCCCACCTGTCTCTCCCAGGGACCAAGCCTGCCTTAACACACAAAGAAAGCAATTCTTATTATCATATACTGTTCACTGGTTTTGCTCTAATCCCTAGGAATGCACCTGTTAAACGATCAGAGGGGCTACTTCATTCCTATGGCCCCCAAATCTAATTCAACATATACATATATGTTACAGGCAAATCTCGTTTTACGCAGGGTTTCCGTTCCGCGATTCGCGCGTAAAGCGAAAACCGCGTATAGTGAAACGCCGTTGAGTTGAATGGCGGAGGGAATCACGCGCAGTACCGATGCCGTTTTTTTTCTGGTTTTGCCGACCGCGCAAAGCTGAATTCGCGCATGTTAAATGCGCCGAAGATGCGACTCGCCTGTACTAATCCATTTCATTAAAGTACAAATTAAATGTTAAACTTGTGAACTTGAGACCATGGGCGGAGACATTATGTAACCTTGTGACCATTGGGCTAATGTGCTTATCTTGTCTTGCTGCTAGCCTATTCCGGGGTGTGAACTGCCCACCCCGTCACTTTCCCCCGCCCATGGAAAATCCATATATTCCGTTGTAATCAATTGATTGGCAGTGTCTCTGCGCCTAATAAGCAGGTGACACTCCGGCAGCGCTGACGTAATAAACTCCTATGCTTGACCTCTACACGGTGTGGAATTTATGTCCTTCAGCGTCATTGCCGCAGCTGGGGCTGAGTGAGCCCCTTTGTTATTGTAGGGTCTCCTGGTGTCCTGCGAACAACGACACCAACTTTCCAAATGTTCATCGGGCTCCAGGACAAGCCCCCCTCAGCTCGAAGCCTGAGCCCCACGAAGCCCATCCCAATCAGCCCCCTCTCTGTTGACTCACTCTGGCACGGTGCGGACGCGGAGCAGCAGAGGAGACGTCTCGGACCTGACCATCCGCCCCATCATGCACGGGTGGTTCCCACGCTCAGCTGTGAGCCTTCCTCCGTCCGGAGCCGGGGAGCTGGATGTCTCAGAGGGGCGTGTGAGTCCCCTCGTGCCCAGAGCCCAGGGACGGAGCAGAATCAAGGTGTTGAATCCAAATCCCCAGGCGGCAGCCGGCTTCCGATTCTGTCTTCGAGCCGGGGAAACGATTGAAAAAGTAAGGAAATTCTCAGCCCCCAAAACTTTGTGACCCCGGAGAATTCCCAGGCAAAACCGACACTGACTGAAAGCAATTTGCGGGCCCCAAAACTTGGTGAACAATGAAAATTGCCAGGCAACAGAATTCATTAGGTGAAAAAATTCCCGCTGGGGCAAATCGCCGGATTAAGTGAGCTAAAAGGGGGGTATTTTTGGGTTTGGTTTGTTCACTAAGGAAATTCACCAAAAACTCGGTGGCTCACCCCAAAAACTCAGTAAACCAGGGAAATTCTCACCCCAGAAAACTTCGTGAACGAAATAAATCCGCACCCCAGAACTGGGGTAATTTTCAGCCCCCAAAACCCTGTGAACTAAGAAAGCCTGAAACCTGCATAAACTAGGGAAATTCGGAGCTCCCAAACCTTTGTGAACTAAGGAAATTCTCAACCCAAACCCCGTGTGAATTAGGGTAAGTCTCAGCCCACAAAACGTGAACTAAGGACGTTTCCAGCTTCAAACCTGTGTCAATCAGGGCCAGTCTCAGCCCCAAAGCGGTCGCAAACTAAGGAAATTCACAGCCTAAAACCTGTGTAAACAAGGGTCATTCTCGGCCCAAACATTTTTGTGAACTAAGAACATTTTCAGCCCAATAACGTTGTGAATTAAAAGTATTTTCAGCCTCAGACTTGTGCAAACCAGGGTAATTCTCAGCCCCAAAACTTTGCAAACTATGTTAATTCGCAGCCTCAAACCTGTGTAAACAAGGCTCATTCTCAGCCCAAAAAACTTTGCGGGGGAAGGAAATTTTCAGCCTCAGACCGGTGTGAACCAAGGGACGTCTCAGCCCGGAAAACTTTGTGAGCGAAGGAAAAATCTCAGCCCGGAAAGCTTCGTGAAATCGGGAAATTCAGAGTCCAAAACCTGTGTAAACAAGGGTCATTCTCAGCCCAAGAAACCTGGTTCGCTGAGGAATTTGTCAGCCCCAAACTAGGGAAATTCCCCACGCAAAAACTCCGTGTGCTACAGAAATGCCCAGCCCCCAACATGTGTGAAAGCCAGCGAAGCCCGTCTTTCACGGCAGCTGAGACCCCCAAACTCTCCCAGAGAAGGGCAACGACCCCTCACCACAAGCCCTATTGCGGGGGCCCCCATGGGGCACTGGCCGTTAACCCTTTAAAGCCCTGTGTCTTTGCAGGTCAGTTTGTTTGCTCCTTGAGAACAAGTTCGGCTGGAAGTGTCTGGGATGGAAAGTGACGGAAAATGGCCGTAGAAAGAAATGCATATTTTTTTTTGTCGTTTTTTTTTTCTTTTTTCACGTTTCCCTCACAGTGCTGGGGTTCTCGATAAGATTTGTTTCTTTGTTTTCTCTCTTCGTCTCTCCCGGAAAGGAGAAGGTCTCTCTCTCCCTCGCGCGCCCTCCCTCTCTGCCCGAGCCTCCTCTCCTTCCACCGCGTCTGCCGAGCACGCTAGATCTTAAACAAGAGAGTCACAAAGGCAGACGACAGCAAGCCCAGGAACAAGGGGGACTCCATCCCGGTCACTGCTATGTTCTCCAGAGAGCCGGGTCCTGGCGAGAGAAGAAAGAGGATTTCAAAGCCAGGGACAAGACTTTCAAGCATTTGAAGTAACTCACTGGCCTTTAGCGTTTTAGAGGAGGGTGGTTTAGATTCACGGGGCTGGGAGCCAGGACTCCTGGGTTCTGTCCCTGGTTCTGGGAGGGGAGTGGGATCTAGCGGTTGGAGCGGGGGGGAGGAGGGGCTTGGAGCCATGACATTATATCTAAATGTTACTATGCCCCATTGGGGGTTTTATGGCTGGGCCATTCTTGAAAACCAGAGGGTGGGGCCAGCTGTGAATTATGGGCAGGGCTGTTGGGAACAGTGGGCGGGGCCAGTGGTGAAGGACAGTGGGCGGGGCTGTGGGGAATGGTGGGCAGGGCCAGTGGTGAAGGACAGTGGGCGGGGCTGTGGGGAATGGTGGGCAGGGCCAGTGGTGAAGGACAGTGGGCGGGGCTGTGGGGAATGGTGGGCGGGGCCACGGGTGAAGGACAATGGGCGGGGCCTGTGGGGGATGGTGGGCGGGACCAGTGGTGAATGACAGTGGGCAGGACCAGCTGTGGCATGGGGCGGGGGGGACGTACGTATCAGCCGCAGGCTTGCGTTGGAGACCCCCAGCTTGTTGGAGGCCAGGCAGCTGTAGTTCCCATAATGCCGAGCGGTGACGTTGTCGATGAGCAGCATGGAGCGGGTGCGCTCGTTCCGGATCTGTAGCCCCTCGAGGCCCCCGAAGAGTCTGCTGGGTCGGGGGCAGGGACGGGGGAGCGTTACAAGATCTCGCCTGCCAGGGGGTTTGTCAGCAAACCAGCATGAAACACGACAAACTATAGACCTGGCTGGGCTAGCAGGGGCTGCGGGTCGGGAGTGAAGGACACCGGCAGGGCGGGAGGGGAGCCCAAGGCTGGGCTAGAGGGGGCTGCGGGTCGGGAGTGAGGGGCATCTGACAACTGACCTGACAAAGTAACAACCCACCGAAGAACCATCCCAACAACCCCCAACCCAACAACCGACCCACACACCAATAGATCATCCAACCATTAAACCAGCAGCCACCAAGAACCCTGATATCAAACAGCCAACTACCCAGTTGACAAGGAACTCGGGTGTCAAACAACAATAGCAGCCTACAGACCAACAACCAACCCAACAGCCAACCCAACAGCCAACCAGCCATCTGAATAAACCAACAATCAACCAACCCAATACATCAACCATCAACCCAATAACCACATCAACAACCAACTCAACAAACCATCAATTCACTAACCCAACAACCAACCCAACACACCAACAACAACTCAACAAACCATCAATTCACTAACCCAACAACCAACCCAACACACCAACAACTCAACAAACCATCAATTCACTAACCCAACAACCACCCCTGCAAACCAACAACCAACCAACTGACCAAACATATGAACAATCAACCCAACACACCAACAACCAACTCAACAAATCATCTGTGATAAACAAAATGGGGGGAGGAGCCGCCTCTGATGGACACCCAGCCAGCCAGTTCGCTGTAAAATCCCTCTTGGTAGCTGTTCTCTACTTGCTTTACCTGTAAAGGATTAAAAAGTCCCCCAGGTAAAGAAAGGGAAGGGGGCCCCTGACCAAAAGAGCCAATGGGAAGCTAGAACTTTTTAAAATTGGGAAAGAAACTTTTGTGTGTTGTTCTCTCCGGGCTGTGGGGACACGGAGCAGCCAGGCTATAAGCAGGAACGCTGAGTAAGGTTTGAACCAGGTCTGAAAAATTATGTTCCCTACCTGGAAGGAATCACTGGGGCAGGGAATGTTTAGCTAGACGCCAGCAGGTTTATTTCTTCATTTTGGCCTGTGGACTCCGCTGTGCCAACCCCAGATGCTTTGATTTGCTTGTAACCTTTGAGCTGAACCCCCAAGAAAGCTACTTTGGGCGCTTGGTTTTTGGAATGGCTCTTTTAAAATCTAGCAAAAGCCTAAAATCCAGATGTATTTTCTTCCTTTTTGTATTGAAATGAAATTTACCTTTTTGAAGAGCAGGATTCGGATTTTTGGTGCCCTAAGAGGTTTGTGGATGTTGTTTAATGAACTGATTGCCCCCTGCTAATGTCCTTTGTTTGCTTTCTCAGCTCTTCCCTGGGGGCGGGGGGTGAAGGGGCTTGAGGGTTCCCCATAGGGAGGGATTGCTCCTTCCTGGGCCCAAGGGGGTTTTGCAGTTGGGTGGTGGCAGCGTTTACCAAGCCAAGGTCAGAGAGAAGCTGTGACCGTGGGCGTTTAATACAAGCCCAGAGTGGCCAGTGTGAATGTTTAGAATCCTTGTGGGCCCCACTTCCCACTCGAGGTGCCAGAGGGGGGAGTCAGGCCTGACACCATCAACTAACTAACCCAGCAACGAACCCTGTAAAGCAACAACCGACCGACACAAACCATCAATCAACCAGCACAACAACCAACCCTGCAAACCAACAACCAACCAACAACCGACCAACAACACAAACCATCAACCAGCGCAACAACCAACCCTGCAAACCAACAACCAACCCTGCAAACCAACAACCAACAACCGACCAACGACACAAACCATCAACCAACCAGCACAACAACCAACCCTGCAAACCAACAACCAACCAACAACACAAACCATCAACCAGCACAACAACGAACCCCGCAAACCAACAACCAACGAACAACCGACCAACAACACAAACCATCAACCAGCACAACAACGAACCCCGCAAACCAACAACCAACGAACAACCGACCAACAACACAAACCATCAACCAGCGCAACAACCAACCCTGCAAACCAACAACCAACTCTGCAAACCAACAACCAACCAACAACCGACCAACGACACAAACCATCAACCAACCAGCACAACAACCAACCCTGCAAACCAACAACCAACCAACAACCAACCAACAACACAAACCATCAATCAACCAGCGCAACAACCAACCCTGCAAACCAACAACCAACCCTGCAAACCAACTGACCCAACAGATCAACACCAGTAACCGACCCTTCAACCAACTCAACAAGCCAACAGCCAACCAAGTCAACAAACCATCAATCAACCAACTAAACGTAGCACCAATCATCCAACAACCAACTCAAAAACCAGCAACAGAGAGCCCCGGAAAGGGGATTAAATCTTTCCTGGAGGAGACTCTCACAGCTCAGATCTCACTGGGAGGGGAATCTTGACATCCAGTCTACCACAGGTCATATGACGCTGCATGGCCAATGAGAGGCCACAGGGTCGCTGATTGGACGTCAGTCGCCCCTGGGGCAGGGCAAATGGGCCCGTTCCTGGAGGGCAGGGAAGGAGGGTCACTCACAGCTTGTCATCCTTGAACCACTCGAATTCGGCAGGGGGCACGGCCATTGCCTCACATCTCAGCAGTGCCGGCTTCCCCATGGGGGGATATGCGTCCTTCACGTCCTTGATGGTGGGAGGGTCTGTGAGGAGAAAGCAAAGGACTTAACGGAGAGGAGCTGGCGCCCCCAAGAGGGGACAGGCCCCAGATTCCATTGCCTGCCCCACTGAGCCAGCCAGTCCCCGCCCTGAGGCTGGATGGGAGCCCCCTGGAGGGGGAAGCCCAAAGGTTGACTCACAGTTGACTGTGATCAGGACCCGCTTGCTGTCAGCCCCAGAGACGCCGTTGGCCGTGAGGCATTCGTACTCCCCGGCCTGCTGCCTATTGATCTCGGTGATTTCCAGATACTCCCCTTCGCTGGTGAACCCGTCTGTGTGTGGGGGGGAGGTGTGGAGCGGGGGGGGAGACAGACACAAACACAGACTTACACACGAGAAAAGAACACACAACAACACAGCCGTTATCAACACCTCCTGAGGTACGGCCGCCACCCGCCAGGGCTGGGCCAAGCAGAGGGCTGCGGGTCGGGAGTGAGGGGCACCGGCCGAGCTGGGGGGCAGCAGGTCGGGCTCCTGTCTGATTCCTCCATGAGAGCTCCAGGGCACCCCAGGGCCCCCCAGGCCCCACTCCACCCGGATCCCCTCTTTCCTCACCCCCCCCAACCGCCCTCCCCCAATATCCCGGCAAATCCCCCACAATATCCTCCTGCCCTGATCCACCCCCTAGTGCCCCCTCCCCAAATCACCCCCCGCCTCCTCCTCCCCTCCCCCCCTCCCCTGCCCCCCCCCCATCTGCAAACCACCCCCTCCCCGGCCCGGTCCCTCCTACCTCTCAGCTGTCTCCAGGTCACGGTGGGCTCTGGTTTGCCTGTAGCCATGCACAGCAAATTCACGTCGCTGCCTTCGTTCACCGTCACGGCCGAGGAGATGTTCGTGATTCGAGCTGGCACTGCGGGGGGGGGGGGGGGGGGCGGGGGGAGCGGTGAGAGCAGGGGCAGCCTCCGTCCCCCCGGGGGGCGCCCTCCCCTCCGAGCCCCCACGCCTGGTGCTAGGGGTTGACCGAGTGGGGCTGGTACCCAGATGCCCCACCCCAGAGGTGGCCATGTCCCAGAGCCAGGTGAGGGGTCCCCATATAACAAGCCCCCACGCCCCACCCCAGAAGTGGTTGCATCCCAGCGCTGGGTGAGGGGTCCCTGTATAACCAGCCCCCGCGCCCCACCCCAGAGGTGGCTGCATCCCAGCGCTGGGTGAGGGGTCCCTGTATAACAAGCCCCCACACCCCACCCCAGAGGTGGCTGCATCTCAGCGCCGGGCGGCGCACGGGGTGTTAACATTAGACTCCCCCCCTTCCCTGCCCGCGTGGGACAATTTGATGGAAAAGCCCAAAAAAGCCCCCCCTCGACGTGAGCCTCCCCCAGCCCCGCGAACAAGGCCCATTGTGCGAGCTGATTGGCTGAATGACGAGGGCCGCGGCCAATCAGGGCGAGGCGGTGAACAGCTGCGGCAGGGACCCTGCAATTGTCCCCCCGGATCCAATCAGGCTCCATTGTCCCCACTTCCTGCGCTGCGGGCACCTGGCGGCTGAGACGGTGAAACCGCCCCGGTCGGGCGGAAACCGGTTCCTGGCTCCGATCAGGCGCCCGCTGCAGCCACCTCTGGGGCTGGGTCTCTGGGGACCCCTGGCCTGGGCCCTCTGCAGCCACCTCTGGGGCTGGGTCTCTGGGGACCCCTGGCCTGGGCCCGCTGCAGCCACCTCTGGGGCTGGGTCTCTGGGGACCCCTGGCCTGGGGCTGGGTCTCTGGGGACCCCTGGCCTGGGCCTGCTGCAGCCACCTCCGGGGCCGGGTCTCCGGAGACCCCTGGCCTGGGCCCGCTGCAGCCACATCTGGGGCTGGGTCTCTGGGGACCCCTGGCCTGGGGCTGGGTCTCCGGAGACCCCTGGCCTGGGCCCGCTGCAGCCACATCTGGGGCTGGGTCTCTGGGGACCCCTGGCCTGGGCCCGCTGCAGCCGCCTCTGGGGTGAGGCGCGGGGGGCGGGTCTCCAGGGACCCCTGGCCTGGGCCTGATGCGGCCACCTCTGGGGCGGGGCGCGGGGGAATCAACATCGCAAACTCAGCCCCACGTCACAGGGTCCTGGGGGGGGGTACGGGGGTGTCAGACCCCCCCCTCCCCCGCCTGACGACCCCGCCCCCTCCCCCTCCTCTGCCCCACCCGTCTTCGCTCCTCCATCCCTGCCCAGCCCCCCACCCTGGGGCCCATCCCCCTACCCCAACCCCCAGGGCCCCCACCCTCCTCTCCCTGCCCCTGCCCATCCCCCAACCCCCAGGGCCCCCACCCTCCTCTCCCTGTCCCTACCCAACCCCAAAACCCAGCCCCCCACCCTGGGGCCCAGCCCCCACCCCCACACCCCCCATCCCATCCCCCTACCCCCAGGGCCCCCACCCTCCTCTCCCCGTCCCTGCCCATCCCCCCACCCTGGGGCCCCGCCCCGCACCGTGCACGATGAGGTAGACCTGGGCCGTGTGGGGCTTGGCCTGGGTCTGGAAGGAGCAGGTGTAGAGTCCCTCGTCCCACAGCTCCACGCGGGCGATGAGGATGCTGAACTCGGCCGGGCTGTTGGTGAGCAGCCGGACCCGCGGGTCGATGGACCACTTGTCGTTCCCGGCGTACAGGATGTTGGAGCGGTTCAGCCAGGCCACCCGGGTCACCTGCTCGTCGATGGAGCAGCTGGGGGCAGAGACGGGGGGGCTGCGGGTCAGGAGTGAGGGGCACCGGCAGGGCTGGGGGCTGCGGGTCGGGAGTGAGGGGCACCGGGGAGCCCGGGGCTGGCTGGTGGGGGGCTGCAGGTCAGGAGTGAGGGGCACCGGCAGAGCTGGGGGTGGGGGCAGGGCTGGGCTGGCAGGGGCTGCTGGTCGGGAGTGAGGGGCACCGGGGAGCCCAGGGCTGGGCTAGCAGGGGCTGCAGGTCAGGAGTGAGGGGCACCGGCAGGGCTGGGGGTGGGGGCAGGGCTGGGCTGGCAGGGGCTGCGGGTCAGGAGTGAGGGGCACCGGGGAGCCTGGGGCTGGGCTGGCAGGGGGCTGCGGGTCGGGAGTGAGGGGCACCGACAGGGCTGGGGGTTGCGGGTCGGGAGTGAGGGGCACCGGCAGAGCTGGGGGGAGCCCAGGCCAGTACTCGCCCCCTCCATGCTTTGGCTCGCTGCCGCCCCATTCACTCTGGTTCCCGGCCCAAAGGCCATTTCCATTCTGCCCCCTGGAAACCGCCCCTGGGGCGACCGCAGCCAGAATCCACCTCTGCCTCAGCGATGGTGCGGCTGTGAACCAGCTCCCCCCCAGAGGTGGCTGCATCTCAGCACTGGGCTGGGATAATGAACCTTGAACGAGTTATTGGAGCTGGGAGCCAGGACACCTGGGTTTTCTCCCAGCTCTGGGAGGGGAGCGGGGTCTAGTGGTTAGAGCAGGGGGGGGGGGGCTGGGAGCCCGGATTCCTGGGTTCTCTCGAGGGGTTGTGTGTCCAGACCCAAGGTGAGAAGTCGGAGCTTCTACAGCTCATTTTATCCCCCCCCCCCGCCCCCGAAAAACATGATGGGCCCCAGATCTGGGATCGATGGACGAGCAAAGCTTGGAAAGACGCAGCGTTTGCAGCAGATTGTCAGTGTAATGCCTGGTATGGGCATGTCCAAAACCCGGCCTGCTCTGCCGGTGCCCCTCACTCCCGACCCGCAGCCCCTGCCAGCCCAGTCCGGCCCCCACGCCCAGCTCTGCC
>JBAIAC010000809.1:50000-54676 GCA_037349315.1 Chelydra serpentina
CTCAAAGGCCGTTGTTTTAAAGAACTCCAGAGAAGTACCGGGCGGGACGCAGTGCGAAATGCCAGGATCCGGCCGTCCGCCAGCGGCTCCCTGCTTTCCCGAGCGGCAGGATGGGCAAAGCCACCCAGCACAGAGTCGTTGGATCGAGTCAGATCTGAGACCGTCTTGATGCCCGGAGTCATGGCACCAACCAGAACCCGCCCCGGGCTGGTGCAACGGCCCCCAGGAAACGCCGTGTGTTTGATCTCGTTATTCGGAGGCCAGGGCAGATAAGGAGCATTCTCTGGCCCCTTCGAGCTGCGAGTTTCATTATTAATTGTAACCGTCTCAACCAGACCGACACCGACAGCACCAACCCCCCGAGCTCCCGCGAGCGACCCAGCCCCGAGGGCATCGCTCAAGGACATCTCAGCGGGTGGGTTTTATCCCAGGGTCCCGGTCTCCTCTCCAGGACCCCCGGCACCGAGGGAAGCAGCAAGGTCCCAGTTGGACAGCAGGGAAACCGAGGCACATGGAGACTAAGTGACTGGCCCAAGTCATCCAGCAATCGGTGGCGGAGCAGAGATCTCAACCATGGTAGCCCGTATGTCAGGCCAGAAGCCAAACCGCTGGCCCAGCCTTCCTTGGCATCCAAACCACCGAGCCACTTACGTCAACGCCAATCACGGGGCTGCCGACCGCAACCGCGCCAGCGGAGCCCCCCGACCCCAATCAGCTCCACCCCCTGCCCCCAACCGCGCCAGCGGAGCCCCCCGACCCCAATCAGCTCCACCCCCTGCCCCCAACAGTGCCAGCGGAGCCCCCCGACCCCAATCAGCTCCACCCCCTGCCCCCAACAGTGCCAACGGAGCCCCCCGACCCCAATCAGCTCCACCCCCTGCCCCCAACCGCGGCAGCGGAGCCCCCCGACCCCAATCAGCTCCACCCCCTGCCCCCAACCGCGCCAGCGGAGCCCCCCGACCCCAATCAGCTCCACCCCTGCCCCCAACAGTGCCAAAGGAGCCCCCCGACCCCAATCAGCTCCACCCCCTGCCCCCAAACAGTGCCAAAGGAGCCCCCCGACCCCAATCAGCTCCACCCCCTGCCCCCAACAGTGCCAACGGAGCCCCCCGACCCCAATCAGCTCCACCCCCTGCCCCCAACCGCGCCAGCGGAGCTCCCCGACCCCAATCAGCTCCACCCCCTACCCCCAACAGTGCCAACGGAGCCCCCCGACCCCAATCAGCTCCACCCCCTGCCCCCAACCGCGCCAGGGGAGCCCCCAGACCCCAATCAGCTCCACCCCCTGCCCCTAACCACGCCAGCGGAGCCCCCGACCCCAATCAGCTCCACCCCCTGCACCCAACCACGCCAGCGGAGCCCCCCGACCCCAATCAGCTCCACCGCCTGCCCCCAACCGCGCCAGCGGAGCCCCCTGACCCCAATCAGCTCCACCCCCTGCCCCTAACCACGCCAGCGGAGCCCCCGACCCCAACCAGCTCCACCCCCTGCCCCCAACCGCGCCAGCGGAGGCCCCCGACCCCAATCAGCTCCACCCCCTGCCCCCAACCGTGCCAACGGAGCCCCACGACCCCAATCAGCTCCACCCCCTGCCCCCAACCGCGCCAACGGAGCCCCCCGACCCCAATCAGCTCCACCCCCTGCCCCCAACCGTGCCAACGGAGCCCCCCGACCCCAATCAGCTCCACCCCCTGCCCCCAACCGCGCCAGAGGAGCCCCCAGACCCCAATCAGCTCCACCCCCTGCCCCCAACAGTGCCAATGGAGCTCCCCGACCCCAATCAGCTCCACCCCCTGCCCCCAACCGCGCCAACGGAGCTCCCCGACCCCAATCAGCTCCACCCCCTGCCCCCAACCGCACCAGCGGAGCCCCCCAACCCCAATCAGCTCCACTCCTGCCCCCAACCGCGCCAACGGAGCCCCCCGACCCCAATCAGCTCCACCCCCTGCCCCCAACAGCGCCAACGGAACCCCCCGACCCCAATCAGCTCCACCCCCTGCCCCCAACCGTGCCAATGGAGCCCCCCGACCCCAATCAGCTCCACCCCCTGCCCCCAACCGTGCCAGCGGAGCCCCCCGACCCCAATCAGCTCCACCCCCTGCCCCCAACCGCGCCAACGGAGCCCCCCGACCCCAATCAGCTCCACCCCCTGCCCCCAACCGCGCCAACGGAGCCCCCCGACCCCAATCAGCTCCACCCCCTGCCCCCAACCGCGCCAACGGAGCCCCCCGACCGCAATCAGCTCCACCCCCTGCCCCCAACCGCGCCAGCGGAGCCCCCCGACCCCAATCAGCTCCACCCACCGACCCCAACCGCGCCTATGGAGCCCCCTGACCCCAATCAGCTCCACCCACCGATCCCAACCAGGCCAACGGAGCCCCCCGACCCCAATCAGCTCCACCCCTGCCCCCAACCGCGCCAGCGGAGCCCCCCGACCCCAATCAGCTCCACCCCCTGACCCCAACCGCGCCAGCGGAGCCCCTCGACCCCAATCAGCTCCACCCCTGCCCCCAACCGCGCCAACGGAGCCCCCCGACCCCAATCAGCTCCACCCCCTGCCCCCAACCGCGCCAACGGAGCCCCCCGACCCCAATCAGCTCCACCCCCTACCCCCAACCGTGCCAACGGAACCCCCCGACCCCAATCAGCTCCACCCCCTGCCCCCAACAGTGCCAACGGAGCCCCCCGACCCCAATCAGCTCCACCCCCTGCCCCCAACCGCGCCAGGGGAGCCCCCAGACCCCAATCAGCTCCACCCCCTGCCCCCAACCGTCCCAACGGAGCCCCCCGACCCCAATCAGCTCCACCCCCTGCCCCCAACCGTGCCAACGGAGCCCCCCGACCCCAATCAGCTCCACCCGCTGCCCCCCAACCGCGCCAGGGGAGCCCCCAGACCCCAATCAGCTCCACCCCCTGCCCCCAACCGCCCCAACGGAGCCCCCCGACCCCAATCAGCTTCACCCCCTGCCACCAACCGCCCCAACGGAGCCCCCCGACCCCAATCAGCTCCACCCCCTGCCCCCAACCGTGCCAACGGAGCCCCCCGACCCCAATCAGCTCCACCCCCTGCCCCCAACCATGCCAACGGAGCCCCCCGACCCCAATCAGCTCCACCCCCTGCCCCCAACCGCGCCAGCGGAGCCCCCCGACCCCAATCAGCTCCACCCCCTGCCCCCAACCGCGCCAACGGAGCCCCCCGACCGCAATCAGCTCCACCCCCTGCCCCCAACCGTGCCAGCGGAGCCCCCCGACCCCAATCAGCTCCACCCACCGACCCCAACCGCGCCTATGGAGCCCCCTGACCCCAATCAGCTCCACCCACCGATCCCAACCACGCCAACGGAGCCCCCCGACCCCAATCATGCCCTTTCCCAACCGTAGAACGCCAACGCCACCGATCCAATCACCTCAACTCACTGACCCCGGTAACGCCAGCCAATCCCACCAACCTAATCATGCCATTAGACCCCAATGCCCCCAACCGACCCTCCCGCCCCTCCACCCCTAGCCCCATCCTGCCAACCGACCCCTCCAGCCCCCAACCACTAACCGACTCTCCCGACCTCCACCCTGCCCCACATCCACCAACCGACTTCTGCGACCCCCATCCCGCCAACCGACCTCCCCGGCAACCGACCCCATCCCGCCAACCGACCTCCCGGCAACCGACCCCATCCCGCCAACCGACCTCCCCGGCAACCGACCCCAACCCGCCAACTGACCTCCCCGGCAACCGACCCCATCCCGCCAACCGACCTCCCTGGCAACCGACCCCATCCCGCCAACCGACCTCCCCGGCAACCGACCCCATCCCGCCAACCGACCTCCCCAGCAACCGACCCCAACCCGCCAACCGACCCCATCCCGCCAACCGACCTCCCCGGCAACCGACCCCATCCCACCAACCGACCTCCCCGGCAACCGACCCCATCCCGCCAACCGACCTCCCTGGCAACCGACCCCAACCCGCCAACCGACCTCCCCGGCAACCGACCCCATCCTGCCAACCGACCTCCCCAGCAACCGACCCCATCCCGCCAACCGACCTCCCCAGCAACCGACCCCAACCCGCCAACCGACCCCATCCCGCCAACCGACCTCCCGGCAACCGACCCCATCCCACCAACCGACCTCCCCGGCAACCGACCCCATCCCGCCAACCGACCTCCCTGGCAACCGACCCCAACCCGCCAACCGACCTCCCTGGCAACCGACCCCATCCCGCCAACCGACCTCCCCAGCAACCGACCCCATCCCGCCAACCGACCTCCCCGGCAACCGACCCCATCCCGCCAACCGACCTCCCCGGCAACCGACCCCAACCCGCCAACCGACCTCCCCGCCAAACCGACCTCCCCGCCAACCGACCTCCCTGGCACCGACCCCATCCCACCAACTGACCAATACCAACCCCATCCTTCCAATGCCCATAATATCAACCCCCCCACACCAGCTACAGGCGCCCCACAAATCCCACTGCCAGCACGTCAGCCCCACAGCTCCCAGCACTTCCAGTCTCCCCATGTGCTTGGCATTAACGCCCCCTGTGTGACCCCATCTCTGGATGGGGGAACGAAACCCCCCCTCGGCCCAGAGCCCTCTGCGGTTTCAACAGCCCAGCGAGGGGCCGCGGCCGGTTCTCCGGCAGCCATGTTGCAGGGACCCAGATCCAGAGC
>JBAIAC010000810.1:0-2500 GCA_037349315.1 Chelydra serpentina
CCGTTACTGAGGGAATCCTGGTTAGTTTCTTTTCCTCCGCTGTCTAATATGCTTAAATTCAGCGGGTCGCCACGTCTGATCTGAGGTCGCAGTCGGATGGAGACCCGGGCGAGGAGGGAGGGTGGGGGGAATGGCGGACGCCCGCCGGACCCACCCACCGCAACCAACCTTCCGCCGCGGGAGCGCTTCGGCCCCGGAGGAGGCCCGATCGATGCCAACCGACCCAGGCTTTGGGGAAGAACGGCCCTGCGGAGGGGAGCGAGAGACCACGGAAGCGGCACCGAGACAGGCGCACCTGGGGCCGAGCGGGGCAGGGGTGGGCGGACCGCACCAGGAGTGCAAGCGGGGGATGCGCCGTCGGCCGGGGAGAGGGAAATAACCGTGACCGGCAGAGGCGGCGGACGGAGGACATAGCGGGGTTCCAAAAACTGGGCGCCCTCACGAACCCCTGGCCACCGTCACGCACGCGTGCCGCCCACAGCGCTCCTTCTCTCCTCGGCTTTCCGTCGCGCCCTCCTCCTCCTGGCGAGAGACTCGCCCTCCCACGACCCCGACCGCGCTCCAGCGCACACCGTCTTATCACCCAGGCGGAGGGGAGGGGACCAGGAACCCCGCGGGCAGCCGTGTGTCACCACAGACAGCCACGCGGGGCAGGCCCGTCTCCCCTCGGGACCCGGGAGCCGGCAACCGCACAGCCGGCGACCCCCGCTTCCCCGACGACGCCCAACGCAACGCAACGTCCCCCGAAAACCTTTCCCCACCCCCACGCGAGCGCGCGGGGGCAGGGGCGGGCAACGGGAGAGTGGTGGTGGATGGGGTCGACGGGGCACACGGGGGACCGGCTGCCGTGACACCGCTCCTCTCCGGCAACAGGACGAGCTTCCCGAAGCGGGCGCTCGGGGCATCGGGTCTGAACTTAAGGGGACGAAGGCGTTGGAGAAGGACACAGGCTCCCCTTCCCGAGCACGGGAGAGGGGGGCGATGGACCAACCCCGGTGCCTGCGACACCCCCAGCCGCGCCCTCCGACAGACGGAGGGCGGCGGCGGGTTTTGCTCGCGGTCCTCCAACACCAGGGGAGGAGGGCCACGTCCCGCCGCCGCCGCATCCGCGGGGACGATTGAACTTCAAGCGACGCTCAGACAGGCGTAGCCCCGGGAGGAACCCGGGGCCGCAAGTGCGTTCGAAGTGTCGATGATCAATGTGTCCTGCAATTCACATTAATTCTCGCAGCTAGCTGCGTTCTTCATCGACGCACGAGCCGAGTGATCCACCGCTAAGAGTTGTCACGTGGCTTTTTTGGTAAAGGTTTCGGGGAGGCACGCGCCCCCACCGCGTCCCTTCTTTTTCTTCCCCCACGCGGCCAAAGCCATGCCGGCGGTGGGGGGGTTCCTTGTCCGCGCCGGTCAGGTCCCCCCGGCCTGCTGTCCCCGCAGGGGACGGCCCTCGGGGCGGGTTTCGGAGGCGGGAGCAGGGGAGGGGGACCCCCGCGGGTCCCCTCTTTCTCTCGCCGCACACTTCGGCCCGCCCGTCGCGCCCAGCCGGGGAGAGCCCTCCTCGGCGCCCGCCCTTTCGTACATGACATGCAAAAAATATTTAACAACCGAGCCCGAAGGCTCGGCTAACGTCCAGGCGCTTGGCTCGGAGGGGCCAGGCGGTCGCGGTCGCGTGCAAGACCGTCCCCCCGCCGCTCCAGCCCTTCTCGCCCTCCCCTCGACGAGCGAGGGGTGGGGGTCCGGGTGGAGGGGGGGAGAGGCTGACGGGCCGCGGCCTTTCGGCCCCAACGCGGAGAGGGAGGCAGGGTGGCCCCTCTCCGACCTGGGCTTCCCGTGGACCCAGCGAGAGGGGAGCTGGGGTGGGCGGCATGGGGGTGTACCGAGGGGGGCATGGGCGTCCTCAGACGTCCTTCCCTTCCTCGGCGTTGCCTCCTTCCGCCCTCCCCGGGGCTCCCGTCGTGGGTATCCACGGGCCACCTCAGGCCGCACAAGTCTTTGAACCGCCGCCTTCCCCGGGCCGTGAGGCTCGCGGAGAGCGCTAGGTACCTGGCTCCTGGGTTGAGGGAAACGGTGACCAACCCCCTCTGGGGCGTCCACCCCCCGCCACCGCTTCCAGCCTACACGGGGGTAGGGCAGGCGAGCGATAGGACGGCCAACGCGGAGTGGTGCCCGGCACCCGCCAGCCGGCTCCGCGTTACCTCGGGGGGGCATCGTCCCAGAAGGCGCACCGAGGCACCGCTGCCACGGCCTCGCCCGCTCCCAGGGATCCGAGGTTTCCCTCCGACCCGGCGTGCCTGGGAGGCGGAACGTGACTGGGGCCACCGAAGTTGCCGGCGCCCAACCACCGCCCCGCGGGCCATCCTGGCCGCCCACCCGCGCCGAGCTCCCCGTCTGGAGGAGGGTCCCCCCCCACGGCCCCGCCGTTACACTCCCACGCGCCAAGGCGGCGGGGGTGACAACGACGGTCCCGGCGGCCGGGGGGCAAGACCCACACAGGCGGGCAGCG
>JBAIAC010000810.1:10000-22500 GCA_037349315.1 Chelydra serpentina
CCGGCCATCGGGTCAACCCCCGGACCCCCCCAACGGGGTTGACCTGGTGTCCGAGTCCGGACTTAGAAATTTTCCGAGACCCTTCCCGGGGTTGACCAGGTGGCCGAGCGGGGACTCTGAAAAAGGTTCAGCCCGCTTCCTCGGGGTGGCGGTGACCTGGATTCCGAGGAGGGACTTGGAGACACGTCCCTGCCCGCACACCCCCACACACTCCCGCACACACCCCGGGGAAAAGGAAAAAAAAAAAAAAAAAAAAAAAAAAAAAAGGATCGGGACCACTCGCGGCTTGGCGGCAAGCCGCCCAGGGCGCACCGTCCCGGGCTGCGGCCGCGGACCTTCCCCCCGGCGCACTGATCGGGCCCATGGAAGTCCGGAACAAAATTTCCACGACGGCCTCGGGGAGCCGGGGGCTACCCGGGGAGGGTGCTCCGAGGGCCGCAGGGAGTACCGGGTCGACCCGGGGGCCGGGGAGCAGCCCGGCCATCAGGTCAACCTCCGGACCCCCAAAGGGGTTGACCTGGTGCCCGGGGAGCAGCCCGGCCATCAGGTCAACCCCCGGACCCCAACGGGGTTGACCTGGTGGCCGGGGACCAGCCCGGCCATCGGGTCAACCCCCGGACCCCCAACGGGGTTGACCTGGTGTCCGAGTCCGGACTTTGAAATTTTCCGAGACCCTTCCCGGGGTTCACCAGGTGGCCGAGCGGGGACTCTGAAAATGGTTCAGCCCGCTTCCTCGGGGTGGCGGTGACCTGGATTCCGGGGAGGGACTTGGAGACACGACCCTGCCCGCACACCCCCACACACTCCCGCACACACCCCGGGAAAAAAGGAAAAAAAAAAAAAAAAAAAAAAAAGGATCGGGACCACTCGCGGCTTGGCGGCAAGCCGCCCAGGGCGCACCGTCCCGGGCTGCGGCCGCGGACCTTCCCCCCGGCGCACTGATCGGGCCCATGGAAGTCCGGAACAAAATTTCCACGACGGCCTCGGGGAGCCGGGGGCTACCCGGGGAGGGTGCTCCGAGGGCCGCAGGGAGTACCGGGTCGACCCGGGGGCCGGGGAGCAGACCGGCCATCAGGTCAACCCCCGGACCCCCCAAAGGGGTTGACCTGGCGGCCGGGGAGCAGCCCGGCCATCAGGTCAACCCCCGGACCCCAACGGGGTTGACCTGGTGGCCGGGGAGCAGCCCGGCCATCCGGTCAACCCCCGGACCCCCAACGGGGTTGACCTGGTGTCCGAGTCCGGACTTTGAAATTTTCCGAGACCCTTCCCGGGGTTGACCAGGTGGCCGAGCGGGGACTCTGAAAATGGTTCAGCCCGCTTCCTCGGGGTGGCGGTGACCTGGATTCCGAGGAGGGACTTGGAGACACGTCCCTGCCCGCACACCCACACACACCCCCGCACACACCCCGGGAAAAAGAAAAAAGGAAAAAAAAAAAAAAAAAAAAAAAGGATCGGGACCACTCGCGGCTTGGCGGCAAGCCGCCCAGGGCTCACCGTCCCGGGCTGCGACCGCGGACCTTCCCCCCGGCGCACTGATCGGGCCCATGGAAGTCCGGAACAAAATTTCCACGACGGCCTCGGGGAGCCGGGGGCTACCCGGGGAGGGTGCTCCGAGGGCCGCAGGGAGTACCGGGTCGACCCGGGGGCCGGGGAGCAGCCCGGCCATCAGGTCAACCTCCGGACCCCCAAAGGGGTTGACCTGGTGCCCGGGGAGCAGCCCGGCCATCAGGTCAACCCCCGGACCCCAACGGGGTTGACCTGGTGCCCGGGGAGCAGCCCGGCCATCGGGTCAACCCCCGGACCCCCAACGGGGTTGACCAGGTGTCCGAGTGGGGACTTAGAAATTTTCCGAGACCCTTCCCGGGGTTGACCAGGTGGCCGAGCGGGGACTCTGAAAATGGTTCAGCCCGCTTCCTCGGGGTGGCGGTGACCTGGATTCCGAGGAGGGACTTGGAGACACGTCCCTGCCCGCACACCCCCACACACCCCCGCACACACCCCGGGAAAAAGAAAAAAGGGAAAAAAAAAAAAAAAAAAAAAAAAGGATCGGGACCACTCGCGGCTTGGCGGCAAGCCGCCCAGGGCGCACCGTCCCGGGCTGCGGCCGCGGACCTTCCCCCCGGCGCACTGATCGGGCCCATGGAAGTCCGGAACAAAATTTCCACGACGGCCTCGGGGAGCCGGGGGCTACCCGGGGAGGGTGCTCCGAGGGCCGCAGGGAGTACCGGGTCGACCCGGGGGCCGGGGAGCAGACCGGCCATCAGGTCAACCCCCGGACCCCCCAAAGGGGTTGACCTGGCGGCCGGGGAGCAGCCCGGCCATCAGGTCAACCCCCGGACCCCAACGGGGTTGACCTGGTGGCCGGGGAGCAGCCCGGCCATCCGGTCAACCCCCGGACCCCCAACGGGGTTGACCTGGTGTCCGAGTCCGGACTTTGAAATTTTCCGAGACCCTTCCCGGGGTTCACCAGGTGGCCGAGCGGGGACTCTGAAAATGGTTCAGCCCGCTTCCTCGGGGTGGCGGTGACCTGGATTCCGGGGAGGGACTTGGAGACACGACCCTGCCCGCACACCCCCACACACTCCCGCACACACCCCGGGAAAAAGAAGAAAAAAAAAAAAAAAAAAAAAAAAAAAAAAAGGATCGGGACCACTCGCGGCTTGGCGGCAAGCCGCCCAGGGCGCACCGTCCCGGGCTGCGGCCGCGGACCTTCCCCCCGGCGCACTGATCGGGCCCATGGAAGTCCGGAACAAAATTTCCACGACGGCCTCGGGGAGCCGGGGGCTACCCGGGGAGGGTGCTCCGAGGGCCGCAGGGAGTACCGGGTCGACCCGGGGGCCGGGGAGCAGCCCGGCCATCAGGTCAACCTCCGGACCCCCAAAGGGGTTGACCTGGTGCCCGGGGAGCAGCCCGGCCATCAGGTCAACCCCCGGACCCCAACGGGGTTGACCTGGTGGCCGGGGACCAGCCCGGCCATCGGGTCAACCCCCGGACCCCCAACGGGGTTGACCTGGTGTCCGAGTCCGGACTTTGAAATTTTCCGAGACCCTTCCCGGGGTTCACCAGGTGGCCGAGCGGGGACTCTGAAAATGGTTCAGCCCGCTTCCTCGGGGTGGCGGTGACCTGGATTCCGGGGAGGGACTTGGAGACACGACCCTGCCCGCACACCCCCACACACTCCCGCACACACCCCGGGAAAAAAGGAAAAAAAAAAAAAAAAAAAAAAAAAGGATCGGGACCACTCGCGGCTTGGCGGCAAGCCGCCCAGGGCGCACCGTCCCGGGCTGCGGCCGCGGACCTTCCCCCCGGCGCACTGATCGGGCCCATGGAAGTCCGGAACAAAATTTCCACGACGGCCTCGGGGAGCCGGGGGCTACCCGGGGAGGGTGCTCCGAGGGCCGCAGGGAGTACCGGGTCGACCCGGGGGCCGGGGAGCAGACCGGCCATCAGGTCAACCCCCGGACCCCCCAAAGGGGTTGACCTGGCGGCCGGGGAGCAGCCCGGCCATCAGGTCAACCCCCGGACCCCAACGGGGTTGACCTGGTGGCCGGGGAGCAGCCCGGCCATCCGGTCAACCCCCGGACCCCCAACGGGGTTGACCTGGTGTCCGAGTCCGGACTTTGAAATTTTCCGAGACCCTTCCCGGGGTTGACCAGGTGGCCGAGCGGGGACTCTGAAAATGGTTCAGCCCGCTTCCTCGGGGTGGCGGTGACCTGGATTCCGGGGAGGGACTTGGAGACACGACCCTGCCCGCACACCCCCACACACTCCCGCACACACCCCGGGAAAAAGAAAAAAGGAAAAAAAAAAAAAAAAAAAAAAAAAAAAGGATCGGGACCACTCGCGGCTTGGCGGCAAGCCGCCCAGGGCGCACCGTCCCGGGCTGCGGCCGCGGACCTTCCCCCCGGCGCACTGATCGGGCCCATGGAAGTCCGGAACAAAATTTCCACGACGGCCTCGGGGAGCCGGGGGCTACCCGGGGAGGGTGCTCCGAGGGCCGCAGGGAGTACCGGGTCGACCCGGGGGCCGGGGAGCAGCCCGGCCATCAGGTCAACCTCCGGACCCCCAAAGGGGTTGACCTGGTGCCCGGGGAGCAGCCCGGCCATCAGGTCAACCCCCGGACCCCAACGGGGTTGACCTGGTGGCCGGGGACCAGCCCGGCCATCGGGTCAACCCCCGGACCCCCAACGGGGTTGACCTGGTGTCCGAGTGGGGACTTAGAAATTTTCCGAGACCCTTCCCGGGGTTCACCAGGTGGCCGAGCGGGGACTCTGAAAATGGTTCAGCCCGCTTCCTCGGGGTGGCGGTGACCTGGATTCCGAGGAGGGACTTGGAGACACGTCCCTGCCCGCACACCCCCACACACCCCCGCACACACCCCGGGAAAAAGAAAAAAGGGAAAAAAAAAAAAAAAAAAAAAAAAGGATCGGGACCACTCGCGGCTTGGCGGCAAGCCGCCCAGGGCGCACCGTCCCGGGCTGCGGCCGCGGACCTTCCCCCCGGCGCACTGATCGGGCCCATGGAAGTCCGGAACAAAATTTCCACGACGGCCTCGGGGAGCCGGGGGCTACCCGGGGAGGGTGCTCCGAGGGCCGCAGGGAGTACCGGGTCGACCCGGGGGCCGGGGAGCAGACCGGCCATCAGGTCAACCCCCGGACCCCCCAAAGGGGTTGACCTGGCGGCCGGGGAGCAGCCCGGCCATCAGGTCAACCCCCGGACCCCAACGGGGTTGACCTGGTGGCCGGGGAGCAGCCCGGCCATCCGGTCAACCCCCGGACCCCCAACGGGGTTGACCTGGTGTCCGAGTCCGGACTTTGAAATTTTCCGAGACCCTTCCCGGGGTTCACCAGGTGGCCGAGCGGGGACTCTGAAAATGGTTCAGCCCGCTTCCTCGGGGTGGCGGTGACCTGGATTCCGGGGAGGGACTTGGAGACACGACCCTGCCCGCACACCCCCACACACTCCCGCACACACCCCGGGAAAAAGAAGAAAAAAAAAAAAAAAAAAAAAAAAAAAAAAAGGATCGGGACCACTCGCGGCTTGGCGGCAAGCCGCCCAGGGCGCACCGTCCCGGGCTGCGGCCGCGGACCTTCCCCCCGGCGCACTGATCGGGCCCATGGAAGTCCGGAACAAAATTTCCACGACGGCCTCGGGGAGCCGGGGGCTACCCGGGGAGGGTGCTCCGAGGGCCGCAGGGAGTACCGGGTCGACCCGGGGGCCGGGGAGCAGCCCGGCCATCAGGTCAACCTCCGGACCCCCAAAGGGGTTGACCTGGTGCCCGGGGAGCAGCCCGGCCATCAGGTCAACCCCCGGACCCCAACGGGGTTGACCTGGTGGCCGGGGACCAGCCCGGCCATCGGGTCAACCCCCGGACCCCCAACGGGGTTGACCTGGTGTCCGAGTCCGGACTTTGAAATTTTCCGAGACCCTTCCCGGGGTTCACCAGGTGGCCGAGCGGGGACTCTGAAAATGGTTCAGCCCGCTTCCTCGGGGTGGCGGTGACCTGGATTCCGAGGAGGGACTTGGAGACACGTCCCTGCCCGCACACCCCCACACACCCCCGCACACACCCCGGGAAAAAGAAAAAAGGAAAAAAAAAAAAAAAAAAAAAAAAAAGGATCGGGACCACTCGCGGCTTGGCGGCAAGCCGCCCAGGGCGCACCGTCCCGGGCTGCGGCCGCGGACCTTCCCCCCGGCGCACTGATCGGGCTCATGGAAGTCCGGAACAAAATTTCCACGACGGCCTCGGGGAGCCGGGGGCTACCCGGGGAGGGTGCTCCGAGGGCCGCAGGGAGTACCGGGTCGACCCGGGGGCCGGGGAGCAGACCGGCCATCAGGTCAACCCCTGGACGCGAACGGGGGTTGACCTGCTGTCCGAGTCGGGACTTAGAAAAATTTCGAGACCGTTCCCGGGGTTGACCAGGTGGCCGAGCGGGGACTTTGAAAATTTTTCAGCCCGCTTCCTCGGGTTGGGGGTGGCCTGGATTCCGGTCAGGGATAGCGGGCCAGGAGGCGCGGAGCTCGGCGCCTACGGCCATACCGGACCGAACGCCCCCGATCCCGTCAGATCTCGGAAGGTAAACCGTCCCGGGCCTGGCTAGTACTTGGATGGGTGACCGCCTGGGAATCCCAGGTGCCGTAGGCAGCTTTTCCCGGTCCGAGCCGGCCCTCTCGTTTTCCGGGGCAGGAGCAAGGAATGGGGAGAGGGGTAGTCTCTGTGTGTGTGTGTGTGTGTGTGTGTGTGTGTCTTTGTGTGTGTGTGTCTGTGTGTGTGTCTGTGTGTGGAGGGGACCGGGGGCGAGGGAGGGGGGAAGGGGGAGCGGAGAACCTGGAAAGCCGCCCCACCGCCCCCGTTGCCACTCTGTCTACGGGGCCAGAGGCGACGGCCGAAGGTCGCGGGTCTGGGCGCCCGGCTCCCCGTCGGGTTCCCACGGACCCCGAAGCCTCGTGGGCAGACCCGGGGCACGGGGCCGACTCGCTCGGACGTGCCGGGGACCCCCGACCCCGGCCTCCGGCCCCCGGGACCACCCCCCGTCACCCGTGCTAGGCCCGGCCTTACGAAACGGACGGCGGGTGTGCAGGGCCCCCCGGGCTGCCCCCGCGGGGGACCCACGGCCCGCAAAGCCCCGTGGGCGGACCCGGGGCACGGGGCCGACTCGCTCGGACTCGCCGGGGATCCCCGACCCCGGCCTCCGGCTCCCGGGACCACCCCCCGTCACCCGTGCTAGGCCCGGCCTTACGAAAGGGACGGCGGGTGTGCAGGGCCCCCCGGGCTGCCTCCGCGGGGGACCCAGGGCCCCCGAAGCCCAGTGGGCAGACCCGGGGCACGGGGCCGACTCGCTCGGACTCGCCGGGAACCCCCGACCCCGGGCTCCGGCACCCGGACCACCCCCCGTCACCCGTGCTAGGCCCGGCCTTCCGAAACAGACGGCGGGTGTGCAGGGCCCCCCGGGCTGCCTCCGCGGGGGACCCAGGGCCTCCGAAGCCCCGTGGGCAGACCCGGGGCACGGGGCCGACTCGCTCGGACTCGCCGGGAACCCCCGATCCCGGCCTCCGGCCCCCGGGACCGCCCCCCGTCACCCGTGCTAGGCCCGGCCTTCCCAAAGGGACGGCGGGTGTGCAGGGCCCCCCGGGCTGCCTCCGCGGGGGACCCAGGGCCCCGGAAGCCTCGTGGGCAGACCCGGGGCACGGGGCCGACTCGCTCGGACTCGCCGGGAACCCCCGACCCCGGCCTCCGGCCCCCGGACCTCCCCCCGACCCCCGTGCTAGGCCCGGCCTTCCGAAAGGGACGGCGGGTGTGCAGGGACCCCCGGGCTGCCTCCGCGGGGGACCCAGGGCCCCCGAAGCCCCGTGGGCAGACCCGGGGCACGGGGCCGACTCGCTCGGACGTGCCGGGGACCCCCGACCCCGGCCTCCGGCCCCCGGGACCGCCCCCCGTCACCCGTGCTAGGCCCGGCCTTCCGAAACGGACGGCGGGTGTGCAGGGACCCCCGGGCTGCCTCCGCGGGGGACCCAGGGCCCCCGAAGCCCCGTGGGCAGACCCGGGGCACGGGGCCGACTCGCTCGGACGTGCCGGGGACCCCCGACCCCGGCCTCCGGCCCCCGGGACCGCCCCCCGTCACCCGTGCTAGGCCCGGCCTTCCGAAAGGGACGGCGGGTGTGCAGGGACCCCCGGGCTGCCTCCGCGGGGGACCCAGGGCCCCCGAAGCCCCGTGGGCAGACCCGGGGCACGGGGCCGACTCGCTCGGACGTGCCGGGGACCCCCGACCCCGGCCTCCGGCCCCCGGGACCGCCCCCCGTCACCCGTGCTAGGCCCGGCCTTCCGAAAGGGACGGCGGGTGTGCAGGGACCCCCGGGCTGCCTCCGCGGGGGACCCAGGGCCCCCGAAGCCCCGTGGGCAGACCCGGGGCACGGGGCCGACTCGCTCGGACGTGCCGGGGACCCCCGACCCCGGCCTCCGGCCCCCGGGACCGCCCCCCGTCACCCGTGCTAGGCCCGGCCTTCCGAAAGGGACGGCGGGTGTGCAGGGACCCCCGGGCTGCCTCCGCGGGGGACCCAGGGCCCCCGAAGCCCCGTGGGCAGACCCGGGGCACGGGGCCGACTCGCTCGGACGTGCCGGGGACCCCCGACCCCGGCCTCCGGCCCCCGGGACCGCCCCCCGTCACCCGTGCTAGGCCCGGCCTTCCGAAAGGGACGGCGGGTGTGCAGGGACCCCCGGGCTGCCTCCGCGGGGGACCCAGGGCCCCCGAAGCCCCGTGGGCAGACCCGGGGCACGGGGCCGACTCGCTCGGACGTGCCGGGGACCCCCGACCCCGGCCTCCGGCCCCCGGGACCGCCCCCCGTCACCCGTGCTAGGCCCGGCCTTCCGAAACGGACGGCGGGTGTGCAGGGACCCCCGGGCTGCCTCCGCGGGGGACCCAGGGCCCCCGAAGCCCCGTGGGCAGACCCGGGGCACGGGGCCGACTCGCTCGGACGTGCCGGGGACCCCCGACCCCGGCCTCCGGCCCCCGGGACCGCCCCCCGTCACCCGTGCTAGGCCCGGCCTTCCGAAAGGGACGGCGGGTGTGCAGGGACCCCCGGGCTGCCTCCGCGGGGGACCCAGGGCCCCCGAAGCCTCGTGGGCAGACCCGGGGCACGGGGCCGACTCGCTCGGACTCGCCGGGGACCCCCGACCCCGGCCTCCGGCCCCCGGGACCGCCCCCCGTCACCCGTGCTAGGCCCGGCCTTCCGAAACGGACGGCGGGTGTGCAGGGCCCCCCGGGCTGCCTCCGCGGGGGACCCACGGCCCCCGAAGCCTCGTGGGAAGACAAGGGGCACGGGGCCGACTCGCTCGGACTCGCCGGGAACCCCCGACCCCGGCCTCCGGCCCCCGGGACCGCCCCCCGTCACCCGTGCTAGGCCCGGCCTTCCGAAAGGGACGGCGGGTGTGCAGGGACCCCCGGGCTGCCTCCGCGGGGGACCCAGGGCCCCCGAAGCCCCGTGGGCAGACCCGGGGCACGGGGCCGACTCGCTCGGACGTGCCGGGGACCCCCGACCCCGGCCTCCGGCCCCCGGGACCGCCCCCCGTCACCCGTGCTAGGCCCGGCCTTCCGAAAGGGACGGCGGGTGTGCAGGGACCCCCGGGCTGCCTCCGCGGGGGACCCAGGGCCCCCGAAGCCCCGTGGGCAGACCCGGGGCACGGGGCCGACTCGCTCGGACGTGCCGGGGACCCCCGACCCCGGCCTCCGGCCCCCGGGACCGCCCCCCGTCACCCGTGCTAGGCCCGGCCTTCCGAAAGGGACGGCGGGTGTGCAGGGACCCCCGGGCTGCCTCCGCGGGGGACCCAGGGCCCCCGAAGCCCCGTGGGCAGACCCGGGGCACGGGGCCGACTCGCTCGGACGTGCCGGGGACCCCCGACCCCGGCCTCCGGCCCCCGGGACCGCCCCCCGTCACCCGTGCTAGGCCCGGCCTTCCGAAACGGACGGCGGGTGTGCAGGGACCCCCGGGCTGCCTCCGCGGGGGACCCAGGGCCCCCGAAGCCCCGTGGGCAGACCCGGGGCACGGGGCCGACTCGCTCGGACGTGCCGGGGACCCCCGACCCCGGCCTCCGGCCCCCGGGACCGCCCCCCGTCACCCGTGCTAGGCCCGGCCTTCCGAAAGGGACGGCGGGTGTGCAGGGACCCCCGGGCTGCCTCCGCGGGGGACCCAGGGCCCCCGAAGCCTCGTGGGCAGACCCGGGGCACGGGGCCGACTCGCTCGGACTCGCCGGGGACCCCCGACCCCGGCCTCCGGCCCCCGGGACCGCCCCCCGTCACCCGTGCTAGGCCCGGCCTTCCGAAACGGACGGCGGGTGTGCAGGGCCCCCCGGGCTGCCTCCGCGGGGGACCCACGGCCCCCGAAGCCTCGTGGGAAGACAAGGGGCACGGGGCCGACTCGCTCGGACTCGCCGGGAACCCCCGACCCCGGCCTCCGGCACCCGGACCGCCCCCCCGTCACCCGTGCTAGGCCCGGCCTTCCGAAAGGGACGGCGGGTGTGCAGGGCCCCCCGGGCTGCCTCCGCGGGGGACCCAGGGCCCCCGAAGCCCCGTGGGCAGACCCGGGGCACGGGGCCGACTCGCTCGGACTCGCCGGGAACCCCCGACCCCGGCCTCCGGCACCCGGACCGCCCCCCCGTCACCCGTGCTAGGCCCGGCCTTCCGAAAGGGACGGCGGGTGTGCAGGGCCCCCCGGGCTGCCTCCCCGGGGGACCCAGGGCCCCCGAAGCCCCGTGGGCAGACCCGGGGCACGGGGCCGACTCGCTCGGACTCGCCGGGAACCCCCGACCCCGGCCTCCGGCCCCCGGGACCGCCCCCCGTCACCCGTGCTAGGCCCGGCCTTCCGAAACGGACGGCGGGTGTGCAGGGCCCCCCGGGCTGCCTCCGCGGGGGACCCAGGGCCCCCGAAGCCCCGTGGGCAGACCCGGGGCACGGGGCCGACTCGCTCGGACTCGCCGGGGACCCCCGACCCCGGCCTCCGGCCCCCGGACCTCTCCCCGACCCCCGTGCTAGGCCCGGCCTTCCGAAACGGACGGCGGGTGTGCAGGGCCCCCCGGGCTGCCTCCGCGGGGGACCCAGGGCCCCCGAAGCCCCGTGGGCAGACCCGGGGCACGGGGCCGACTCGCTCGGACGTGCCGGGGACCCCCGACCCCGGCCTCCGGCTCCCGGACCGCCCCCCCTTCACCCGTGCTAGGCCCGGCCTTCCGAAAGGGACGGCGGGTGTGCAGGGACCCCCGGGCTGCCTCCGCGGGGGACCCAGGGCCCCCGAAGCCCCGTGGGCAGACCCGGGGCACGGGGCCGACTCGCTCGGACTCGCCGGGAACCCCCGGCCCCGGCCTCCGGCCCCCGGGACCGCCCCCCGTCACCCGTGCTAGGCCCGGCCTTCCGAAACGGACGGCGGGTGTGCAGGGCCCCCCGGGCTGCCTCCGCGGGGGACCCACGGCCCACGAAGCCTCGTGGGCAGACAAGGGGCACGGGGCCGACTCGCTCGGACTCGCCGGGGACCCCCGACCCCGGCCTCCGGCCCCCGGACCTCTCCCCGACCCCCGTGCTAGGCCCGGCCTTCCGAAACGGACGGCGGGTGTGCAGGGCCCCCCGGGCTGCCTCCGCGGGGGACCCAGGGCCCCCGAAGCCCCGTGGGCGGACCCGGGGCACGGGGCCGACTCGCTCGGACTCGCCGGGGACCCCCGACCCCGGCCTCCGGCCCCCGGACCTCTCCCCGACCCCCGTGCTAGGCCCGGCCTTCCGAAACGGACGGCGGGTGTGCAGGGCCCCCCGGGCTGCCTCCGCGGGGGACCCAGGGCCCCCGAAGCCCCGTGGGCGGACCCGGGGCACGGGGCCGACTCGCTCGGACGTGCCGGGGACCCCCGACCCCGGCCTCCGGCACCCGGACCACCCCCCGTCACCCGTGCTAGGCCCGGCCTTCCGTGACGGAGGGCGCGTGTGCAGGTGCCCCCCCCCCCCCCCCCCGGCCTGCCCCCGCGGAGGACCCACGGCCCCCGAAGCGTCGGGGGCAGACCACTGGCACTTGGCGGACTGGCCCGGTCTCGCTCGGGCCCCCCTGCGCCTCCCCTCAGGGAGCCGGCGCTGCCCGGGAATGGGCTGCTGGCCGTCCGAGGCCTGGCCTGGCCTGCCTGCGTGCTGCCCTCCTGTGGATATTCTCGAGTTTACTTGAATGGGGTTGACCTGGTGGCCGTGTCGGGACTCGGAAAAAAATTCCCGGGGGGTCGACCTGCTCTCCTGGTGGGGCCTCGGCCTGCATCCCCGACGCTTCCCCGGGGGTCGGCCTGCTCTCCGGTTGGGGACTCGGAGACTTTCCCGGACGCTTCCCCGGGGGTCGGCCTGCTCTCCCGGTGGGGACTCGGAGCCTTTCCCGGACGCTTCCCCGGGGGTCGGCCTGCTCTCCGGGTGGGGACCTTGAAACGTTGCCGGCCCTTCTCCCGGCCCCTCGCCTCCCTAGCCCGACCCCGACGGGCGCCTGCGACTGGGGAGTCGGGCTCCGGCTCCCCGCCCCTCCCCGGCTTCCTCCGCGATGGTCTCAAGTTGCAGAGGGGGAGGTTTAGGTTGGATATTCGGAACAACCTTGTTCACTAGAAGGGTGGTGAAGCACTGCAACGGCTTACCTAGGGAGGTGGTGGCATCTCCTTCCTTAGAGGTTTTGAAGGCCAGGCTTGACAAAGCCCTGGGTGGGACGAGGTAGTTGGGGTTGGTCCTGCTTTCAGCAGGGGGTTGGACAAGGTGACCTCCTGAGGTCCCTTCCAACTCTGAGATGCTATGATTCCCTGGGGACGACTGTTAAGCCTCCCCCGTACCGCCCGGGCGACGACAAAAAAGGCATCCCCACTGACAGTCCCGGGGACGAATGTTAAGCCTCTCCCCCGCCACCACCCCCCACCCCCTGACGACTATTAAGCCTGCTCCCCGGACTCCCCGGGGCATGACTATTAAGCCTCCCCGGACGTGCTCCGTCCCGACTATTAAGCCTCC
>JBAIAC010000811.1:0-17298 GCA_037349315.1 Chelydra serpentina
GCAGTGTTTGTGGGGAGAGTCGAGAGGCAGGGAGCCGGAGAGGGGCAGTGTCTGTGGGGGGAGACGAGGGAGCCGGAGACGGGCGGTGTCTGTGGGGGGAGACGGGAGCCAGGGAGCCGGAGAGGGGCGGTGTCTGTGGGGAGAGACGAGAGGCAGGGAGCCGGAGAGGGGCGGTGTCTGTGGGGAGAGACGGGAGCCAGGGAGCCGGAGAGGGGCAGTGTCTGTGGGGAGAGACGAGAGGCAGGGAGCCGGAGAGGGGCAGTGTCTGTGGGGAGAGACGGGAGCCAGGGAGCCGGAGAGGGGCAGTGTCTGTGGGGAGAGACGAGAGGCAGGGAGCCGGAGAGGGGCAGTGTCTGTGGGGAGAGACGAGAGGCAGGGAGCCGGAGAGGGGCAGTGTCTGTGGGGAGAGACGAGAGGCAGGGAGCCGGAGAGGGGCAGTGTCTGTGGGGAGAGACGAGAGGCAGGGAGCCGGAGAGGGGCAGTGTCTGTGGGAGAGACGAGAGGCAGGGAGCCGGAGAGGGGCAGTGTCTGTGGGGAGAGACGAGAGGCAGGGAGCCGGAGAGGGGCAGTGTCTGTGGGGAGAGACGGGAGCCAGAGAGGGGCAGTGTCTGTGGGGAGAGACGGGAGGCCAGGGAGCCGGAGAGGGGCAGTGTCTGTGGGGAGAGACGAGAGGCAGGGAGCCGGAGAGGGGCAGTGTCTGTGGGGGGAGACGGGAGCCAGGGAGCCGGAGAGGGGCAGTGTCTGTGGGGGGAGACGGGAGCCAGGGAGCCGGAGAGGGGCAGTGTCTGTGGGGGGAGACGGGAGCCAGGGAGCCGGAGAGGGGCGGTGTCTGTGGGGAGAGACGGGAGCCAGGGAGCCGGAGAGGGGCGGTGTCTGTGGGGAGAGACGAGAGGCAGGGAGCCGGAGAGGGGTGGTGTCTGTGGGGAGAGACGAGAGGCAGGGAGCCGGAGAGGGGCGGTGTCTGTGGGGAGAGACGGGAGCCAGGGAGCCGGAGAGGGGCGGTGTCTGTGGTGGGAGACGGGAGCCAGGGAGCCGGAGAGGGGCGGTGTCTGTGGGGAGAGACGAGAGGCAGGGAGCCGGAGAGGGGCGGTGTCTGTGGGGAGAGACGAGAGGCAGGGAGCCGGAGAGGGGCGGTGTCTGTGGGGAGAGACGAGAGGCAGGGAGCCGGAGAGGGGCGGTGTCTGTGGGGAGAGACGAGAGCCAGGGAGCCGGAGAGGGGCAGTGTTTGTGGGGAGAGTCGAGAGGCAGGGAGCCGGAGAGGGGCAGTGTCTGTGGGGAGAGACGAGAGGCAGGGAGCTAGAGAGGGGCAGTGTCTGTGGGGAGAGACGGGAGCCAGGGAGCCAGAGAGGGGCAGTTTCTGTGGGGAGAGACGAGAGCCAGGGAGCCGGAGAGGGGCAGTGTTTGTGGGGAGAGTCGAGAGGCAGGGAGCCGGAGAGGGGCAGTGTTTGTGGGGAGAGTCGAGAGGCAGGGAGCTAGACAGGGGCAGTGTCTGTGGGGAGAGACGGGAGCCAGGGAGCCGGAGAGGGGCAGTGTTTGTGGGGAGAGTCGAGAGGCAGGGAGCCGGAGAGGGGCGGTGTCTGTGGGGGGAGATGGGAGCCAGGGAGCCGGAGCCGGGCGGTGTCTGTGGGGGGAGACGGGAGCCAGGGAGCCGGAGAGGGGCGGTGTCTGTGGGGAGAGACGAGAGGCAGGGAGCCGGAGAGGGGCGGTGTCTGTGGGGAGAGACGGGAGCCAGGGAGCCGGAGAGGGGCGGTGTCTGTGGGGAGAGACGGGAGCCAGGGAGCCGGAGAGGGGCAGTGTCTGTGGGGGGAGACGAGAGGCAGGGAGCCGGAGAGGGGCAGTGTCTGTGGGGAGAGATGAGAGGCAGGGAGCTGGAGAGGGGCAGTGTCTGTGGGGAGAGACGAGAGGCAGGGAGCTAGAGAGGGGCAGTGTCTGTGGGGAGAGTCGAGAGGCAGGGAGCCGGAGAGGGGCGGTGTCTCTGGGGAGATACGAGAGGCAGGGAGCCGGAGAGGGGCGGTGTCTGTGGGGAGAGACGGGAGCCAGGGAGCCGGAGAGGGGCGGTGTCTGTGGGGAGAGACGGGAGCCAGGGAGCCAGAGAGGGGCGGTGTCTGTGGGGAGAGACGAGAGGCAGGGAGCCGGAGAGGGGCGGTGTCTGTGGGGAGAGACGAGAGGCAGGGAGCCGGAGAGGGGCGGTGTCTGTGGGGAGAGACGAGAGGCAGGGAGCCGGAGAGGGGCGGTGTCTGTGGGGAGAGACGAGAGGCAGGGAGCCGGAGAGGGGCGGTGTCTGTGGGGAGAGACGAGAGGCAGGGAGCCGGAGAGGGGCAGTGTCTGTGGGGAGAGACGGGAGCCAGGGAGCCGGAGAGGGACAGTGTCTGTGGGGAGAGACGGGAGCCAGGGAGCCGGAGAGGGGCAGTGTCTGTGGGGAGAGACGAGAGGCAGGGAGCCGGAGAGGGGCAGTGTCTGTGGGGAGAGACGAGAGGCAGGGAGCCGGAGAGGGGCAGTGTCTGTGGGGGGAGACGGGAGCCAGGGAGCCGGAGAGGGGCAGTGTCTGTGGGGGGAGACGGGAGCCAGGGAGCCGGAGAGGGGCAGTGTCTGTGGGGGGAGACGGGAGCCAGGGAGCCGGAGAGGGGCCGTGTCTGTGGGGAGAGACGGGAGCCAGGGAGCCGGAGAGGGGCGGTGTCTGTGGGGAGAGACGAGAGGCAGGGAGCCGGAGAGGGGCGGTGTCTGTGGGGAGAGACGAGAGGCAGGGAGCCGGAGAGGGGCCGTGTCTGTGGGGAGAGACGGGAGCCAGGGAGCCGGAGAGGGGCGGTGTCTGTGGTGGGAGACGGGAGCCAGGGAGCCGGAGAGGGGCGGTGTCTGTGGGGAGAGACGAGAGGCAGGGAGCCGGAGAGGGGCGGTGTCTGTGGGGAGAGACGAGAGGCAGGGAGCCAGAGAGGGGCGGTGTCTGTGGGGAGAGACGAGAGGCAGGGAGCCGGAGAGGGGCAGTGTCTGTGGGGAGAGACGAGAGCCAGGGAGCCGGAGAGGGGCAGTGTTTGTGGGGAGAGTCGAGAGGCAGGGAGCCGGAGAGGGGCAGTGTCTGTGGGGAGAGACGAGAGGCAGGGAGCTAGAGAGGGGCAGTGTCTGTGGGGAGAGACGGGAGCCAGGGAGCCAGAGAGGGGCAGTTTCTGTGGGGAGAGACGAGAGCCAGGGAGCCGGAGAGGGGCAGTGTTTGTGGGGAGAGTCGAGAGGCAGGGAGCCGGAGAGGGGCAGTGTTTGTGGGGAGAGTCGAGAGGCAGGGAGCTAGACAGGGGCAGTGTCTGTGGGGAGAGACGGGAGCCAGGGAGCCGGAGAGGGGCAGTGTTTGTGGGGAGAGTCGAGAGGCAGGGAGCCGGAGAGGGGCAGTGTCTGTGGGGGGAGACGGGAGCCAGGGAGCCGGAGACGGGCGGTGTCTGTGGGGGGAGACGGGAGCCAGGGAGCCGGAGAGGGGCGGTGTCTGTGGGGAGAGACGAGAGGCAGGGAGCCGGAGAGGGGCGGTGTCTGTGGGGAGAGACGGGAGCCAGGGAGCCGGAGAGGGGCGGTGTCTGTGGGGAGAGACGGGAGCCAGGGAGCCGGAGAGGGGCAGTGTTTGTGGGGAGAGTCGAGAGGCAGGGAGCCGGAGAGGGGCAGTGTTTGTGGGGAGAGTCGAGAGGCAGGGAGCTAGACAGGGGCAGTGTCTGTGGGGAGAGACGGGAGCCAGGGAGCCGGAGAGGGGCAGTGTTTGTGGGGAGAGTCGAGAGGCAGGGAGCCGGAGAGGGGCAGTGTCTGTGGGGGGAGACGGGAGCCAGGGAGCCGGAGACGGGCGGTGTCTGTGGGGGGAGACGGGAGCCAGGGAGCCGGAGAGGGGCGGTGTCTGTGGGGAGAGACGAGAGGCAGGGAGCCGGAGAGGGGCGGTGTCTGTGGGTAGAGACGGGAGCCAGGGAGCCGGAGAGGGGCAGTGTCTGTGGGGAGAGACGAGAGGCAGGGAGCCGGAGAGGGGCAGTGTTTGTGGGGAGAGTCGAGAGGCAGGGAGCTAGACAGGGGCAGTGTCTGTGGGGAGAGACGGGAGCCAGGGAGCCGGAGAGGGGCAGTGTTTGTGGGGAGAGTCGAGAGGCAGGGAGCCGGAGAGGGGCAGTGTCTGTGAGGGGGAGAATGGAGCCAGGGAGCCGGAGAGGGGCGGTGTCTGTGGGGAGAGACGAGAGGCAGGGAGCCGGAGAGGGGCGGTGTCTGTGGGGAGAGACGGGAGCCAGGGAGCCGGAGAGGGGCGGTGTCTGTGGGGAGAGACGGGAGCCAGGGAGCCGGAGAGGGGCAGTGTTTGTGGGGAGAGTCGAGAGGCAGGGAGCCGGAGAGGGGCAGTGTTTGTGGGGAGAGACGAGAGGCAGGGAGCTAGACAGGGGCAGTGTCTGTGGGGAGAGACGGGAGCCAGGGAGCCGGAGAGGGGCAGTGTTTGTGGGGAGAGTCGAGAGGCAGGGAGCTAGACAGGGGCAGTGTCTGTGGGGAGAGACGGGAGCCAGGGAGCCGGAGAGGGGCAGTGTTTGTGGGGAGAGTCGAGAGGCAGGGAGCCGGAGAGGGGCAGTGTCTGTGGGGGGAGACGGGAGCCAGGGAGCCGGAGAGGGGCGGTGTCTGTGGGGAGAGACGAGAGGCAGGGAGCCGGAGAGGGGCGGTGTCTGTGGGGAGAGACGGGAGCCAGGGAGCCGGAGAGGGGCGGTGTCTGTGGGGAGAGACGGGAGCCAGGGAGCCGGAGAGGGGCAGTGTTTGTGGGGAGAGTCGAGAGGCAGGGAGCCGGAGAGGGGCAGTGTTTGTGGGGAGAGACGAGAGGCAGGGAGCTAGACAGGGGCAGTGTCTGTGGGGAGAGACGGGAGCCAGGGAGCCGGAGAGGGGCAGTGTTTGTGGGGAGAGTCGAGAGGCAGGGAGCCGGAGAGGGGCAGTGTCTGTGGGGGGAGACGGGAGCCAGGGAGCCGGAGACGGGCGGTGTCTGTGGGGGGAGACGGGAGCCAGGGAGCCGGAGAGGGGCGGTGTCTGTGGGGAGAGACGAGAGGCAGGGAGCCGGAGAGGGGCGGTGTCTGTGGGGAGAGACGGGAGCCAGGGAGCCGGAGAGGGGCGGTGTCTGTGGGGAGAGACGAGAGGCAGGGAGCCGGAGAGGGGCAGTGTCTGTGGGGAGAGACGGGAGCCAGGGAGCCGGAGAGGGGCAGTGTCTGTGGGGAGAGACGAGAGGCAGGGAGCCGGAGAGGGGCAGTGTCTGTGGGGAGAGACGAGAGGCAGGGAGCCGGAGAGGGGCAGTGTCTGTGGGGAGAGACGAGAGGCAGGGAGCCGGAGAGGGGCAGTGTCTGTGGGGAGAGACGAGAGGCAGGGAGCCGGAGAGGGGCAGTGTCTGTGGGGAGAGACGAGAGGCAGGGAGCCGGAGAGGGGCAGTGTCTGTGGGGAGAGACGGGAGCCAGGGAGCCGGAGAGGGGCAGTGTCTGTGGGGAGAGACGAGAGGCAGGGAGCCGGAGAGGGGCAGTGTCTGTGGGGAGAGACGAGAGGCAGGGAGCCGGAGAGGGGCAGTGTCTGTGGGGGGAGACGGGAGCCAGGGAGCCGGAGAGGGGCAGTGTCTGTGGGGGGAGACGGGAGCCAGGGAGCCGGAGAGGGGCAGTGTCTGTGGGGGGAGACGGGAGCCAGGGAGCCGGAGAGGGGCGGTGTCTGTGGGG
Organism: Chelydra serpentina; assembly: GCA_037349315.1. Taxonomy (NCBI): domain Eukaryota; kingdom Metazoa; phylum Chordata; order Testudines; family Chelydridae; genus Chelydra; species Chelydra serpentina. The sequence continues at coordinate 5,679 of JBAIAC010000811.1, forward strand.
AGAGACGGGAGCCAGGGAGCCGGAGAGGGGCGGTGTCTGTGGGGAGAGACGAGAGGCAGGGAGCCGGAGAGGGGCGGTGTCTGTGGGGAGAGACGAGAGGCAGGGAGCCGGAGAGGGGCGGTGTCTGTGGGGAGAGACGGGAGCCAGGGAGCCGGAGAGGGGCGGTGTCTGTGGTGGGAGACGGGAGCCAGGGAGCCGGAGAGGGGCGGTGTCTGTGGGGAGAGACGAGAGGCAGGGAGCCGGAGAGGGGCGGTGTCTGTGGGGAGAGACGAGAGGCAGGGAGCCAGAGAGGGGCGGTGTCTGTGGGGAGAGACGAGAGGCAGGGAGCCGGAGAGGGGCAGTGTCTGTGGGGAGAGACGAGAGCCAGGGAGCCGGAGAGGGGCAGTGTTTGTGGGGAGAGTCGAGAGGCAGGGAGCCGGAGAGGGGCATTGTCTGTGGGGAGAGACGAGAGGCAGGGAGCTAGAGAGGGGCAGTGTCTGTGGGGAGAGACGGGAGCCAGGGAGCCGGAGAGGGGCAGTGTTTGTGGGGAGAGTCGAGAGGCAGGGAGCTAGACAGGGGCAGTGTCTGTGGGGAGAGACGGGAGCCAGGGAGCCGGAGAGGGGCAGTGTTTGTGGGGAGAGTCGAGAGGCAGGGAGCCGGAGAGGGGCGGTGTCTGTGGGGGGAGACGGGAGCCAGGGAGCCGGAGAGGGGCGGTGTCTGTGGGGAGAGACGAGAGGCAGGGAGCCGGAGAGGGGCGGTGTCTGTGGGGAGAGACGGGAGCCAGGGAGCCGGAGAGGGGCGGTGTCTGTGGGGAGAGACGGGAGCCAGGGAGCCGGAGAGGGGCAGTGTCTGTGGGGAGAGACGAGAGGCAGGGAGCCGGAGAGAGGCAGTGTCTGTGGGGAGAGACGGGAGCCAGGGAGCCGGAGAGGGGCAGTGTCTGTGGGGAGAGACGAGAGGCAGGGAGCCGGAGAGGGGCAGTGTCTGTGGGGAGAGACGAGAGGCAGGGAGCCGGAGAGGGGCAGTGTCTGTGGGGAGAGACGAGAGGCAGGGAGCCGGAGAGGGGCAGTGTCTGTGGGGAGAGACGAGAGGCAGGGAGCCGGAGAGGGGCAGTGTCTGTGGGGAGAGACGAGAGGCAGGGAGCCGGAGAGGGGCAGTGTCTGTGGGGAGAGACGAGAGGCAGGGAGCCGGAGAGGGGCAGTGTCTGTGGGGAGAGACGGGAGCCAGGGAGCCGGAGAGGGGCAGTGTCTGTGGGGAGAGACGAGAGGCAGGGAGCCGGAGAGGGGCAGTGTCTGTGGGGAGAGACGAGAGGCAGGGAGCCGGAGAGGGGCAGTGTCTGTGGGGAGAGACGGGAGCCAGGGAGCCGGAGAGGGGCAGTGTTTGTGGGGAGAGACGAGAGCCAGGGAGCCGGAGAGGGGCAGTGTTTGTGGGGAGAGACGAGAGGCAGGGAGCCGGAGAGGGGCAGTGTCTGTGGTGGGAGACGGGAGCCAGGGAGCCGGAGAGGGGCGGTGTCTGTGGGGAGAGACGAGAGGCAGGGAGCCGGAGAGGGGCGGTGTCTGTGGGGAGAGACGAGAGGCAGGGAGCCAGAGAGGGGCGGTGTCTGTGGGGAGAGACGAGAGGCAGGGAGCCGGAGAGGGGCAGTGTCTGTGGGGAGAGACGAGAGCCAGGGAGCCGGAGAGGGGCAGTGTTTGTGGGGAGAGTCGAGAGGCAGGGAGCCGGAGAGGGGCAGTGTCTGTGGGGAGAGACGAGAGGCAGGGAGCTAGAGAGGGGCAGTGTCTGTGGGGAGAGACGGGAGCCAGGGAGCCGGAGAGGGGCAGTGTTTGTGGGGAGAGTCGAGAGGCAGGGAGCTAGACAGGGGCAGTGTCTGTGGGGAGAGACGGGAGCCAGGGAGCCGGAGAGGGGCAGTGTTTGTGGGGAGAGTCGAGAGGCAGGGAGCCGGAGAGGGGCGGTGTCTGTGGGGGGAGACGGGAGCCAGGGAGCCGGAGAGGGGCGGTGTCTGTGGGGAGAGACGAGAGGCAGGGAGCCGGAGAGGGGCGGTGTCTGTGGGGAGAGACGGGAGCCAGGGAGCCGGAGAGGGGCGGTGTCTGTGGGGAGAGACGGGAGCCAGGGAGCCGGAGAGGGGCAGTGTCTGTGGGGAGAGACGAGAGGCAGGGAGCCGGAGAGAGGCAGTGTCTGTGGGGAGAGACGGGAGCCAGGGAGCCGGAGAGGGGCAGTGTCTGTGGGGAGAGACGAGAGGCAGGGAGCCGGAGAGGGGCAGTGTCTGTGGGGAGAGACGAGAGGCAGGGAGCCGGAGAGGGGCAGTGTCTGTGGGGAGAGACGAGAGGCAGGGAGCCGGAGAGGGGCAGTGTCTGTGGGGAGAGACGAGAGGCAGGGAGCCGGAGAGGGGCAGTGTCTGTGGGGAGAGACGAGAGGCAGGGAGCCGGAGAGGGGCAGTGTCTGTGGGGAGAGACGAGAGGCAGGGAGCCGGAGAGGGGCAGTGTCTGTGGGGAGAGACGGGAGCCAGGGAGCCGGAGAGGGGCAGTGTCTGTGGGGAGAGACGAGAGGCAGGGAGCCGGAGAGGGGCAGTGTCTGTGGGGAGAGACGAGAGGCAGGGAGCCGGAGAGGGGCAGTGTCTGTGGGGAGAGACGGGAGCCAGGGAGCCGGAGAGGGGCAGTGTTTGTGGGGAGAGACGAGAGCCAGGGAGCCGGAGAGGGGCAGTGTTTGTGGGGAGAGACGAGAGGCAGGGAGCCGGAGAGGGGCAGTGTTTGTGGGGAGAGACGAGAGGCAGGGAGCCGGAGAGGGGCAGTGTCTGTGGGGAGAGACGGGAGCCAGGGAGCCAGAGAGGGGCGGTGTCTGTGGGGAGAGACGAGAGGCAGGGAGCCGGAGAGGGGCGGTGTCTGTGGGGAGAGACGAGAGGCAGGGAGCCGGAGAGGGGCGGTCTCTGTGGGGAGAGACGAGAGGCAGGGAGCCGGAGAGGGGCGGTGTCCGTGGGGAGAGACGAGAGGCAGGGAGCCAGAGAGGGGCGGTGTCCGTGGGGAGAGACGGGAGCCAGGGAGCTAGAGAGGGGCAGTGTCTGTGGTGGGAGACGGGAGCCAGGGAGCCGGAGAGGGGCGGTGTCTGTGGGGAGAGACGAGAGGCAGGGAGCCGGAGAGGGGCGGTGTCTGTGGGGAGAGACGAGAGGCAGGGAGCCAGAGAGGGGCGGTGTCTGTGGGGAGAGACGAGAGGCAGGGAGCCGGAGAGGGGCAGTGTCTGTGGGGAGAGACGAGAGCCAGGGAGCCGGAGAGGGGCAGTGTTTGTGGGGAGAGTCGAGAGGCAGGGAGCCGGAGAGGGGCAGTGTCTGTGGGGAGAGACGAGAGGCAGGGAGCTAGAGAGGGGCAGTGTCTGTGGGGAGAGACGGGAGCCAGGGAGCCGGAGAGGGGCAGTGTTTGTGGGGAGAGTCGAGAGGCAGGGAGCTAGACAGGGGCAGTGTCTGTGGGGAGAGACGGGAGCCAGGGAGCCGGAGAGGGGCAGTGTTTGTGGGGAGAGTCGAGAGGCAGGGAGCCGGAGAGGGGCGGTGTCTGTGGGGGGAGACGGGAGCCAGGGAGCCGGAGAGGGGCGGTGTCTGTGGGGAGAGACGAGAGGCAGGGAGCCGGAGAGGGGCGGTGTCTGTGGGGAGAGACGGGAGCCAGGGAGCCGGAGAGGGGCGGTGTCTGTGGGGAGAGACGGGAGCCAGGGAGCCGGAGAGGGGCAGTGTCTGTGGGGAGAGACGAGAGGCAGGGAGCCGGAGAGAGGCAGTGTCTGTGGGGAGAGACGGGAGCCAGGGAGCCGGAGAGGGGCAGTGTCTGTGGGGAGAGACGAGAGGCAGGGAGCCGGAGAGGGGCAGTGTCTGTGGGGAGAGACGAGAGGCAGGGAGCCGGAGAGGGGCAGTGTCTGTGGGGAGAGACGAGAGGCAGGGAGCCGGAGAGGGGCAGTGTCTGTGGGGAGAGACGAGAGGCAGGGAGCCGGAGAGGGGCAGTGTCTGTGGGGAGAGACGAGAGGCAGGGAGCCGGAGAGGGGCAGTGTCTGTGGGGAGAGACGAGAGGCAGGGAGCCGGAGAGGGGCAGTGTCTGTGGGGAGAGACGGGAGCCAGGGAGCCGGAGAGGGGCAGTGTCTGTGGGGAGAGACGAGAGGCAGGGAGCCGGAGAGGGGCAGTGTCTGTGGGGAGAGACGAGAGGCAGGGAGCCGGAGAGGGGCAGTGTCTGTGGGGAGAGACGGGAGCCAGGGAGCCGGAGAGGGGCAGTGTTTGTGGGGAGAGACGAGAGCCAGGGAGCCGGAGAGGGGCAGTGTTTGTGGGGAGAGACGAGAGGCAGGGAGCCGGAGAGGGGCAGTGTTTGTGGGGAGAGACGAGAGGCAGGGAGCCGGAGAGGGGCAGTGTCTGTGGGGAGAGACGGGAGCCAGGGAGCCAGAGAGGGGCGGTGTCTGTGGGGAGAGACGAGAGGCAGGGAGCCGGAGAGGGGCGGTGTCTGTGGGGAGAGACGAGAGGCAGGGAGCCGGAGATGGGCGGTCTCTGTGGGGAGAGACGAGAGGCAGGGAGCCGGAGAGGGGCGGTGTCCGTGGGGAGAGACGAGAGGCAGGGAGCCGGAGAGGGGCGGTGTCCGTGGGGAGAGACGGGAGCCAGGGAGCTAGAGAGGGGCAGTGTCTGTGGGGGGAGACGGGAGCCAGGGAGCCGGAGAGGGGCAGTGTTTGTGGTGAGAGACGAGAGGCAGGGAGCCGGAGAGGGGCAGTGTTTGTGTGGAGAGACGAGAGGCAGGGAGCCGGAGAGGGGCAGTGTCTGTGGGGGGAGACGGGAGCCAGGGAGCCGGAGAGGGGCAGTGTCTGTGGGGAGAGACGGGAGCCAGGGAGCCGGAGAGGGGCAGTGTTTGTGGGGAGAGACGAGAGGCAGGGAGCCAGAGAGGGGCAGTGTCTGTGGGGAGAGTCGAGAGGCAGGGAGCCGGAGAGGGGCAGTGTCTGTGGGGAGAGACGAGAGGCAGGGAGCCAGAGAGGGGCAGTGTCTGTGGGGAGAGACGAGAGGCAGGGATCCGGAGAGGGGCAGTGTCTGTGGGGAGAGTCGAGAGGCAGGGAGCCGGAGAGGGGCAGTGTCTGTGGGGAGGGACGGGAGCCAGGGAGCCGGAGAGGGGCAGTGTCTGTGGGGAGGGACGGGAGCCAGGGAGCTAGAGAGGGGCGGTGTCTGTGGGGAGAGACGAGAGGTAGGGAGCCGGAGAGGGGCAGTGTCTGTGGGGGGAGACGGGAGCCAGGGAGCTAGAGAGGGGCAGTGTCTGTGGGGGGAGACGGGAGGCAGGGAGCCAGAGAGGGGCAGTGTCTGTGGGGAGAGTCGAGAGGCAGGGTGCCGGAGAGGGGCAGTGTCTGTGGGGAGAGACAGGAGCCAGGGAGCCGGAGAGGGGCAGTGTCTGTGGGGAGAGACGGGAGCCAGGGAGCCGGAGAGGGGCAGTGTCTGTGGGGAGAGACGGGAGCCAGGGAGCCAGAGAGGGGCTGTGTCTGTGGGGAGAGACGGGAGCCAGGGAGCCAGAGAGGGGCAGTGTCTGTGGGGAGAGACGAGAGGCAGGGAGCTAGAGAGGGGCAGTGTCTGTGGGGAGAGACGGGAGCCAGGGAGCCGGAGAGGGGCGGTGTCTGTGGGGGTAGACAGGAGCCAGGGAGCTAGAGAGGGGCGGTGTCTGTGGGGAGAGACGAGAGCCAGGAAGCTAGAGAGGGGCAGTGTCTGTGGGGAGAGACGGGAGCCAGGGAGCCGGAGAGGGGCAGTGTCTGTGGGGGGAGACGGGAGCCAGGGAGCCGGAGAGGGGCAGTGTCTGTGGGGGGAGACGGGAGCCAGGTAGCTAGAGAGGGGCGGTGTCTGTGGGGGGAGACGGGAGCCAGGGAGCCAGAGAGGGGCAGTGTCTGTGGGGGGAGACGGGAGGCAGGGAGCCGGAGAGGGGCAGTGTCTGTGGGGAGAGTCGAGAGGCAGGGAGCCGGAGAGGGGCAGTGTCTGTGGGGAGAGACGGGAGCCAGGGAGCCGGAGAGGGGCAGTGTCTCTGGGGGGAGACGAGAGGCAGGGAGCCAGAGAGGGGCAGTGTGTGTGGGGAGAGACGAGAGCCAGGGAGCCAGAGAGGGGCAGTGTCTGTGGGGAGAGACGAGAGGCAGGGAGCCAGAGAGGGGCAGTGTCTGTGGGGAGAGACGAGAGGCAGGGAGCCAGAGAGGGGCAGTGTCTGTGGGGAGAGACGAGAGGCAGGGAGCCGGAGAGGGGCAGTGTCTGTGGGGAGAGACGGGAGCCAGGGAGCCAGAGAGGGGCAGTGTCTGTGGGGAGAGACGAGAGGCAGGGAGCCGGAGCGGGGCAGTGTCTGTGGGGGGAGACGGGAGCCAGGGAGCCGGAGAGGGGCGGTGTCTGTGGGGGGAGACGGGAGCCAGGGAGCCGGAGAGGGGCGGTGTCTGTGGGGAGAGACGGGAGCCAGGGAGCCAGAGAGGGGCGGTGTCTGTGGGGAGAGAAGGGAGCCAGGGAGCCAGAGAGGGGCAGTGTCTGTGGGGAGAGACGGGAGCCAGGGAGCCGGAGAGGGGCAGTGTCTGTGGGGAGAGACGGGAGCCAGGGAGCTAGAGAGGGGCAGTGTCTGTGGGGAGGGGCGGCAGCCAGGGAGCTAGAGAGGGGTAGTGTCTGTGGGGAGAGACGGGAGCCAGGGAGCTAGAGAGGGGCAGTGTCTGTGGGGAGAGACGGGAGCCAGGGTGCTAGAGAGGGGCAGTGTCTGTGGGGAGGGGCGGGAGCCAAGGAGCTAGAGAGGGGCAGTGTCTGTGGGGGGAGACGAGAGGCAGGGAGCCGGAGAGGGACAGTGTCTGTGGGGAGAGACGAGAGGCAGGGAGCCGGAGAGGGGCAGTGTCTGTGGGGAGAGACGGGAGCCAGGGAGCCGGAGAGGGGCAGTGTCTGTGGGGAGAGACGGGAGCCAGGGAGCCGGAGAGGGGCGGTGTCTGTGGGGAGAGACGAGAGGCAGGGAGCCGGAGAGGGGCAGTGTCTGTGGGGGGAGACGAGAGGCAGGGAGCCGGAAAGGGACAGTGTCTGTGGGGAGAGACGAGAGGCAGGGAGCTAGAGAGGGGCAGTGTCTGTGGGGAGAGACGAGAGGCAGGGAGCCGGAGAGGGGCAGTGTCTGTGGGGAGAGACGAGAGGCAGGGAGCCGGAGAGGGGCGGTGTCTGTGGGGGGAGACGGGAGCCAGGGAGCCGGAGAGGGGCGGTGTCTGTGGGGAGAGACGGGAGCCAGGGAGCCAGAGAGGGGCGGTGTCTGTGGGGAGAGAAGGGAGCCAGGGAGCCAGAGAGGGGCAGTGTCTGTGGGGAGAGACGGGAGCCAGGGAGCCGGAGAGGGGCAGTGTCTGTGGGGAGAGACGGGAGCCAGGGAGCCAGAGAGGGGCAGTGTCTGTGGGGAGAGACGAGAGGCAGGGAGCTAGAGAGGGGCAGTGTCTGTGGGGAGAGACGGGAGCCAGGGAGCCGGAGAGGGGCGGTGTCTGTGGGGGTAGACAGGAGCCAGGGAGCTAGAGAGGGGCGGTGTCTGTGGGGAGAGACGAGAGCCAGGAAGCTAGAGAGGGGCAGTGTCTGTGGGGAGAGACGGGAGCCAGGGAGCCGGAGAGGGGCAGTGTCTGTGGGGGGAGACGGGAGCCAGGGAGCCGGAGAGGGGCAGTGTCTGTGGGGGGAGACGGGAGCCAGGTAGCTAGAGAGGGGCGGTGTCTGTGGGGGGAGACGGGAGCCAGGGAGCCAGAGAGGGGCAGTGTCTGTGGGGGGAGACGGGAGGCAGGGAGCCGGAGAGGGGCAGTGTCTGTGGGGAGAGTCGAGAGGCAGGGAGCCGGAGAGGGGCAGTGTCTGTGGGGAGAGAAGGGAGCCAGGGAGCCGGAGAGGGGCAGTGTCTGTGGGGAGAGACGAGAGGCAGGGAGCCAGAGAGGGGCAGTGTCTGTGGGGAGAGACGAGAGCCAGGGAGCCAGAGAGGGGCAGTGTCTGTGGGGAGAGACGAGAGGCAGGGAGCCAGAGAGGGGCAGTGTCTGTGGGGAGAGACGAGAGGCAGGGAGCCAGAGAGGGGCAGTGTCTGTGGGGAGAGACGAGAGGCAGGGAGCCGGAGAGGGGCAGTGTCTGTGGGGAGAGACGGGAGCCAGGGAGCCAGAGAGGGGCAGTGTCTGTGGGCAGAGACGAGAGGCAGGGAGCCGGAGAGGGGCAGTGTCTGTGGGGAGAGACGAGAGCCAGGGAGCCAGAGAGGGGCAGTGTCTGTGGGGAGAGACGAGAGGCAGGGAGCCAGAGAGGGGCAGTGTCTGTGGGGAGAGACGAGAGGCAGGGAGCCGGAGAGGGGCAGTGTCTGTGGGGAGAGACGGGAGCCAGGGAGCCAGAGAGGGGCAGTGTCTGTGGGCAGAGACGAGAGGCAGGGAGCCGGAGAGGGGCAGTGTCTGTGGGGAGAGACGAGAGGCAGGGAGCCGGAGAGGGGCAGTGTCTGTGGGGAGAGACGAGAGGCAGGGAGCCGGAGAGGGGCAGTGTCTGTGGGGAGAGACGGGAGCCAGGGAGCCAGAGAGGGGCAGTGTCTGTGGGGAGAGACGAGAGGCAGGGAGCCGGAGAGGGGCAGTGTCTGTGGGGGGAGACGGGAGCCAGGGAGCCGGAGAGGGGCGGTGTCTGTGGGGGGAGACGGGAGCCAGGGAGCCGGAGAGGGGCGGTGTCTGTGGGGAGAGACGGGAGCCAGGGAGCCAGAGAGGGGCGGTGTCTGTGGGGAGAGAAGGGAGCCAGGGAGCCAGAGAGGGGCAGTGTCTGTGGGGAGAGAAGGGAGCCAGGGAGCCAGAGAGGGGCAGTGTCTGTGGGGAGAGACGGGAGCCAGGGAGCTAGAGAGGGGCAGTGTCTGTGGGGAGGGGCGGCAGCCAGGGAGCTAGAGAGGGGTAGTGTCTGTGGGGAGAGACGGGAGCCAGGGAGCTAGAGAGGGGCAGTGTCTGTGGGGAGAGACGGGAGCCAGGGAGCTAGAGAGGGGCAGTGTCTGTGGGTAGGGGCGGGAGCCAAGGAGCTAGAGAGTGGCAGTGTCTGTGGGGAGAGACGAGAGGCAGGGAGCCGGAGAGGGGCAGTGTCTGTGGGGAGAGACGGGAGCCAGGGAGCTAGAGAGGGGCAGTGTCTGTGGGGAGGGGCGGCAGCCAGGGAGCTAGAGAGGGGTAGTGTCTGTGGGGAGAGACGGGAGCCAGGGAGCTAGAGAGGGGCAGTGTCTGTGGGGAGAGACGGGAGCCAGGGAGCTAGAGAGGGGCAGTGTCTGTGGGGAGGGGCGGGAGCCAAGGAGCTAGAGAGGGGCAGTGTCTGTGGGGGGAGACGAGAGGCAGGGAGCCGGAGAGGGACAGTGTCTGTGGGGAGAGACGAGAGGCAGGGAGCTAGAGAGGGGCAGTGTCTGTGGGGAGAGACGAGAGGCAGGGAGCCGGAGAGGGGCAGTGTCTGTGGGGAGAGACGAGAGGCAGGGAGCCGGAGAGGGGCAGTGTCTGTGGGGAGAGACGAGAGGCAGGGAGCCGGGGAGGGGCGGTGTCTGTGGTGGGAGACGGGAGCCAGGGAGCCGGAGAGGGGCAGTGTCTGTGGGGAGAGACGGGAGCCAGGGAGCCGGAGAGGGGCAGTGTCTGTGGGGAGAGACGAGAGGCAGGGAGCCGGAGAGGGGCAGTGTCTGTTGGGAGAGACGAGAGGCAGGGAGCCGGAGAGGGGCAGTGTCTGTGGGGAGAGACGAGAGGCAGGGAGCCGGAGAGGGGCAGTGTCTGTGGGGAGAGACGAGAGGCAGGGAGCCGGAGAGGGGCAGTGTCTGTGGGGAGAGACGAGAGGCAGGGAGCTAGAGAGGGGCGGTGTCTGTGGGGAGAGTCGAGAGGCAGGGAGCTAGAGAGGGGCGGTGTCTGTGGGGAGAGTCGAGAGGCAGGGAGCCAGAGAGGGGCGGTGCCTGTGGGGAGAGTCGAGAGGCAGGGAGCCAGAGAGGGGCGGTGTCTGTGGGGAGACACGAGAGGCAGGGAGCCGGAGAGGGGCGGTGTCTGTGGGGAGAGTCGAGAGGCAGGGAGCCGGAGAGGGGCAGTGTCTGTGGGGAGAGACGAGAGGCAGGGAGCTAGAGAGGGGCGGTGTCTGTGGGGAGAGTCGAGAGGCAGGGAGCTAGAGAGGGGCAGTGTCTGTGGGGAGAGACGAGAGGCAGGGAGCCGGAGAGGGGCGGTGTCTGTGGGGAGAGACGAGAGGCAGGGAGCCGGAGAGGGGCAGTGTCTGTGGAGAGAGACGAGAGGCAGGGAGCTAGAGAGGGGCGGTGTCTGTGGGGAGAGTCGAGAGGCAGGGAGCTAGAGAGGGGCGGTGTCTGTGGGGAGAGACGGGAGCCGGGGAGCCGGAGAGAGGCAGTGTCTGTGGGGAGAGACGGGAGCCAGGGAGCCGGGGAGGGGCGGTGTCCGTGGGGAGAGACGGGAGCCAGGGAGCCGGAGAGGGACAGTGTCTGTGGGGCGAGTCGAGAGGCAGGGAGCCGGAGAGAGGCAGTGTCTGTGGGGAGAGATGGGAGCCAGGGAGCCGGGGAGGGGCAGTGTCTGTGGGGAGAGACGGGAGCCAGGGAGCCGGAGAGGGACAGTGTCTGTGGGGAGAGTCGAGAGGCAGGGAGCCGGAGAGGGGCGGTGTCTGTGGGGAGAGTCGAGAGGCAGGGAGCTAGAGAGGGGCAGTGTCTGTGGGGAGAGTCGAGAGGCAGGGATCCGGAGAGGAGCGGTGTCTGTGGGGAGAGACGGGAGGCAGGGCGCCGGAGAGAGGCAGTGTCTTTGGGGAGAGATGGGAGCCAGGGATCTAGGGAGGGGCAGTGTCTGTGGGGAGAGACGGGAGCCAGGGAGCCGGAGAGGGGCGGTGTCTGTGGGGAGAGACGAGAGGCAGGGAGCCGGAGAGGGGAAGTGTCTGTGGGGAGAGTCGAGAGGCAGGGAGCCGGAGAGGGGCAGTGTCTGTGGGGAGAGACAAGAGGCAGGGAGCTAGAGAGGGGCGGTGTCTGTGGGGAGAGTCGAGAGGGAGGGAGCTAGAGAGGGGCGGTGTCTGTGGGGAGAGTCGAGAGGCAGGGAGCTAGAGAGGGGCGGTGTCTGTGGGGAGAGTCGAGAGGCAGGGAGCCAGAGAGGGGCGGTGTCTGTGGGGAGAGACGAGAGGCAGGGAGCCGGAGAGGGGCGGTGTCTGTGGGGAGAGTCGAGAGGCAGGGAGCCGGAGAGGGGCAGTGTCTGTGGGGAGAGACGAGAGGCAGGGAGCTAGAGAGGGGCGGTGTCTGTGGGGAGAGTCGAGAGGCAGGGAGCTAGAGAGGGGCGGTGTCTGTGGCGAGAGTCGAGAGGCAGGGAGCTAGAGAGGGGCAGTGTCTGTGGGGATAGACGAGAGGCAGGGAGCCGTAGAGGGGCGGTGTCTGTGGGGAGAGACGAGAGGCAGGGAGCCGGAGAGGGGCAGTGTCTGTGGGGAGAGACGAGAGGCAGGCAGCTAGAGAGGGGCGGTGTCTGTGGGGAGAGTGGAGAGGCAGGGAGCTAGAGAGGGGCGGTGTCTGTGGGGAGAGACGAGAGGCAGGGAGCCGGAGAGGGGCGGTGTCTGTGGGGAGAGTCGAGAGGCAGGGAGCCGGAGAGGGTCAGTGTCTGTGGGGAGAGACGGGAGCCGGGGAGCCGGAGAGAGGCAGTGTCTGTGGGGAGAGACGGGAGCCAGGCAGCCGGGGAGGGGCGGTGTCTGTGGGGAGAG
>JBAIAC010000812.1:0-44567 GCA_037349315.1 Chelydra serpentina
GGTAATACACAAGGCATTTCCCTCATGGAGCAACAGTGACACTGAGTGGACAATGCAGGTAATGCACAAAGAATTTCCATCGTGGAGCAACAGTGACACTGGGTGGCCACTCATGGTAATGCACAAAGAATTTCCATCGTGGAGCAACAGTGACAGCATGCGGCCACGCACGGGAATACACGCCGCATTTCCGTCATGGAGCAACAGTGACACCGAGTTGCTACTCGGAGTAATGCTTAGACCATTTCTCTCGTGGAACAACGGCGACACCTGGTGGCCACACGGGGGAATGCACACAGTCCGGAGTGCTGTGCAGAGCCCTGGACCCTCCACATGCCCTGGGCGGTGCAACCTGGTGAGTGGAGACACAGGCCGAGGGCTACTCTCAGACCCCTGCTCACGTCCTCTACTGAACGTGGCCTGCTTCAAAGAGGACGACTAGACTGGCATGACCACGGGAAGCTCACCCGGTGATGTAGAAGGAAGACACTTGAGGACTAAGCATCTCTTGTTACCGTCAAGTTGCTTGCTCTCCACGAAGTTACCGTACTTCAGGAAGTTTCCATAGCACCTGACAACTCCTTGGGAGGGCACAAAGGATCCCCCCAAGCTTACCGTGCCCCGGTTAGATGCAGAGGTCTTTTCTCAGGGGCCCACCCCGTGACGGGTTTCAACCCCCTGCTGGGATGCCATTCCAAGGATGTCCAGGCAGCTCAGGTCCACTTCTGCCAGCTTCTCCTCGGGCTAGGGCTCCTGGACAATTCCTCCGCGAGAGCAGCTGCAAAAACCAAACATGAACCATCACCACTCAAAGCTCTATTGGTGCTTGAACTCTTGCCCCCGTCCCTGCCTACCTCTTCGGCCTCTTCTACCACACGGCCTGTGACGAATACTACAGCGAGTACAGATGAGGAATTCAAAGCTTACTCACAGCAAGTTATGCGGGAGGCAGAAAACTGAGGACCGTTCATGTCGGCTTAGAAGGATGTCCAGGCAGCTCAGGTCCACTTCTGCCACCTTCTCCTCGGGCTAGGGCTCCTGGACAATTCCTCTGAGAACACAGCTGCAATCACCAAGCATGAACCGTCACTACACAAAGCTCTAGCGGTGCGTGAAATCTTGCCTCATCCCTGCCTCCCTCTCAAATCCCATCTACATCAGCCTCATCCGATGAGCAGAGATTGCGTAAACACAGACAGTCACCGCTCCACCGTAGCGCCAACTGACCCCATGGTTTTCGTCCCCTCCTACTTCTCCATGGCTCCCGAGACCTAGCCTGTGGGGATGCACGCCTGCTCGTGTCCTATGTAGGGAGACGGCACAGGGAGAGGCGAGCAGAGGAGAGGACAGAGAGAGTGTGTGTTGGCCAACATACTAGAGGAAAGAGAAAGAGAAAGAGAAAGAAAAAACAGGGGAGGAAGGCAAACAACCTACCGCCTGGAATCATCGTACTGGATGCAACCTTCCGCTGCGGAAGACACACTGCTCCTGGCCAGTGAAATGAGCAGCTACAGAAACTGGGGAGCTTGTCTCCTTCATAACCGCAGCTAGCCAGGAACATTTTCTGAGACACCCAAGCCCAGCGAACGGGGTGTCCCTACCTGGAGCCAGACGGGCCGTGAGCAGAGCCCTCACCAAACCAGACACTTATCTCACTGAGTGTGGCGACTGTTCCGCTCCCAGATGGACGGCTTTTGCGTGGCACCCACTCTCGCGATCTCGTCGCGCTCACTCACTTTCCATCGTACGAGGGCAGTAGACTCTGACGCGTGACTTCTTTTCCCTTGGTACTAAAGCCAGCACAATGGGAAAAAACAAGGACGTTACCATCTCAGTTGCCAATGTCGTGTAATCTCTTCTTTTCGCCTCTCCCACACGGCGGGGCTCCCCCTCTGCCCTCCCCCACCCACCCTTACACCTTTAGAATTCCAACTAAAAAGCACCCGACATAGTCACTGTGCACAGCGGAACTCTGGTCCCTTCCGCAGCCTAAACCCCACGGAGCCCCGTACCAAACGACGAAGCACACGGCCCGTGAAGAATACCACAGCGAGTACAGATGAGGAATTCAAAGCACTCACCGCTTACTCACAGCCAGTGACGGAGCAGCCAGAAAGCTGAGGAATGCTCACGCCCGCTTAGAAGGATGCCCAAGCTGCTCAGGTCCACCTCTGCCACTTTCTCCTCCGGCTAGGGCTCCTGGACAATTCCTCTGCAAGAGCAGCCGAAAGGCCAAGATTGAGCCATCACTACACAAAGTTCTATTGGTGCTTGAAATCTTGCCCCCGTCCCTGGCTCCCTCCTCCATCCCATCTACATCGGGCCCACTCGATGAACAGAGACCGAGTGAACAATGACAGTCACCGCTCCACTCTCGCACCCACTTCCCTGCATGATTTTCGTCCCCTCCTACTTCTCCATGGCTCCCGAGACCTAGCCTGTGGGGATGCACACCGACCCCGTGTCCTACGAAGGGAGACAGCACAAGAGAAGGAAGAGAGAGAGTTTGTGTGTGTAAGCAGAGTCAGGATGAGCCCCACCCTGACATCTGGTGGTGAACTCCAGGGGCTGATCTTATTTGCATAGGCTCACCCACCCCACCTAGCCTGAGCCCGTAATACCCCAATTGGTCACTATGGGCTGCTGTAGGATCCCCAGTTTTATGTATTGGGGCAGGAATTTCTGTTCTTGGGGCAAGAAGAATAAACTGGTATTCTACTGATTATGTAAATCAAGGACAGTGGAACTGTACGTGGCCTTTTCTCATGATGGAGGGGATCTCGCCATCACCTGAGCAGCACTCGCTAGGCAGGGGCCATGCGTTCCAAAACCCAGTGAATTGAGAGGCTGGGGACAGGTCTCAACACCTGCTGGTATGGGTGCCTTCTGGCAGCCCCAGATACCAATTGCACCCCCTACCCTCTCTGCTGTGGAATGTCAGAGCTAAGTTTTATCTCATTAGGAGTCTAAGAATTGATAAGTTGGATTCACCTTGGGACAAAGGTGTTCCTGTATGGAACCTAGTAAACAGTGCACATCATTTAGTGCTGTCTTTTGGGGGCAGGGATTGCGGCATGGCAGCAGGAGTGGGCCAGTTTGCTGGGAGGGCTACATAGCTGGGCTGATCACCCTTACACAACAGAAGGTGCCCCTTTTACCTCCCTCATCTGGATGGGGAAGGGGTTCTGCACATTCACTTTTCAAACATGGCGCTCCACTGGGTGGGGGCGGGGGCGGGGGCGGGACACACTTTGCGGGGCTGGACTTTGTGCTGGCTGGACTCAACAACCAACGCGAGACGACACCCACCAATTTCATGGCGTGCCTCTTCTCACTCATGGCTTGCTTACCAATCCTCTTCTGCTCTTTTCCAAACACAATGCTGCATTCTTGCTCGCTCCATCGCTCTCATTCAAAACCTTGGGCTACACTCACACTCTCTGCTTGCCACAGGGGAAGCATTGCCTCCTACAGGGGAGCGGGGGGGGACTGATAGATATTTCTCCCAGGTCACTGGGTGGGCGCTCGAGACGCTTTTGCACGCTGTCCCCTACATACCGAACCCGGCCCTTGGTGCTGCCAACTCTGACTGCCAGAAGCCTTACATGTGTGTTGAACAACAGAAGACAGAGAGCGTCTCTTTGCCAACATACTACAGGAAAGGGAGAGAGGCCAGTAACTTACCGCCTGGAGCCATCCTACTAGAGGCAACCTTCTGCTGCGGAAGACATACTGCTCCTGAAAAGAGAAATGATCCGCCCCTGAAAATGGGGACCTCGTAACCAGCAAGCGAGGAACATTTGCTTACAAACTCAGCACGCAGCTAATGGGGCGTCCCTGCCAGGAGCAAGGAGCGCCGAGAGCAGAGCCCTCACCAAACCACACACGTCTCGCACTGAGAGTCGCTGCTCTTCCGCTCGCGGTCTTGTGTGGGCTGGCCAACAACGCTCGTGGTCTCCTCGCTCTCGCTCGCTTTCCAGCGCATGGAGGCACTAGACTCTCCTGTGTGGCGACTTCTCCCTTCATACTAAACGCAGCACAAGGGGGGCAAACAAATCAGTTACCATCTCAGTGGGCCAAGTAGTGTAGGCACTTCTTTTCGTCTCTCCCACGCGGCGGGGCTCCGCACTCCGCCCACTTCCCATTCCACCGTTAACATTACAACCAAAGCCACCCCTTGCAACAGCACCAGACGCAGTCGCTCTGCAAGGCAGACTTCCCAGCCTTAATCCCACAGAGCCCCGTACCTAACGAGGATGCACACGGCCTGTGAAGAATACTACAGTGAGTAAAGATGAGAAATTCAAAGCACTGACCGTTTACTCACAGCAAGTTATGCGGGAGGCAGAAAACCGAGGACTGTTCATGGCTGCTTAGAAGGATGTCCAGGCAGTTCAGCTCCACCTCTGCCACATTCTCCTCCGGCTAGCGCTCCTGCACGATTCCTCTGCAAGAGCAGCTGAAAAGCCAAGCATGAGCCATCGCTACACAAAGCTCTATTGGGGCTTGAAATCCCTCTTCCATCCTATCAACTCGGTCTCTGTTCATCGAGTGAGGCCGATGTAAACACCGACAGTCACCGCTCCACTCTCGCACCCACTTCCCTGCATCCCCTCCTACGGCTCCCGAGACATAGCCTGTGAGGGTGCAAAGCTAACACATCCGCCCACGTCCTACAAAGGGAAAGAGCACAAGGAAAGGCAAGGACACACAGAGAGACAGACAGACAGAGACAGACTGTTTGTTGGCCAACACACTACAGAGAGAGAGAGAGAGAGAGAAACATGGGAGAAAGGCAAGCAAATGACCTTTCGGACAAGGGTTATACTAGACGCAACCTTCTGCTGCAGAGGACACACTGCTTCTGACCAGAGAAATCGTCAGCCCCAGAAAATGGGGACCTTGTTTCCCTCGTAACCACAGCCAGCCAGTCAGGAACCTTTTCTTACAAACACAGCCCCCAGCTAACGGGGCGTCCCTACCAGGAGCAAGGTGGGCCGTGAGCAGAGCAATCACCAAAACAGACACTTATCTCACTGAGAGTGGCGGCTGTTCCCCTCTCGGATGGACGGCTTTTGCATGGCATTAACGACGCTCGCGGTCTTTTGTGGGTTGGCCAACAACGCTCGCGGTCTCGTCGCTCTCCCTCGCTTTCCATCGCATGAGGGCAGTAGACTCTGACGCGTGATTGCTTTTTCCTTGGTACTAAACCCAGCAAGGGTGCGGGGGGGGGGGGGGGGAAACAAGGAAGTTACCATCTCAGTCGGCAACATCGCGTAGCCTCTTCTTTTCTCCTCTCCCACACGGCGGGGCTCCGCCCTCCACCCTCTTCCCATTGCACCTTTAACATTACAGCCAAAAACACCCCTTGCGACAGAATCCGAGGTAGTCGCTCTGCACAGCACACTTTGGCTCGTCCCCAGCCTTAATCCCACAGAGCCCCGTACCCAATGAGGATGCACACGGCCTGTGAACAATACTACAGTGAGTAAAGATGAGAAATACAACGCACTGACCGCTTACTCACAGCCACTTATGCAGGAGCGTAGCACTTGTTGTGGCAAAGCTTTGGTCTTTCAGGGGAGGGGGAGGTTAACACCTCTGAAAGACAAAAAAGTTTTGTTCTTCAATGCCAGTATAGCCATAGTCTTAGGGGCAACTCAGGGTGCAGCTGCCCTGGAGCAACAGTAACAGCCGGTGGAAGGGCAGGGTTATGGCACACAGAGGATTTTCTCCATAGAGCAACGGGTCGCCACCCCGACTACCGCACAAAGCATTTCCTTCGGGGAGCAACAGTGACACCGAGTGGACAATGCAGGTAATGCACAAGGCATTTCCCTCATGGAGCAACAGAGACACCGAGTGGACAATGCAGGTAATGCACAAGGCATTTCCCTCATGGAGCAACAGTGACACCGAGTGGACAATGCCGGTAATACACAAGGCATTTCCCTCATGGAGCAACAGTGACACTGAGTGGACAATGCAGGTAATGCACAAAGAATTTCCATCGTGGAGCAACAGTGACACTGGGTGGCCACTCGCGGTAATGCACAAAGCGTTTCTGTCATGGAGCAACAGTGACACCGGGTGGCCAATCCAGGTAATGCACAAAGCATTTCCCTCGTGGAGCCACAGTGACAGCATGCGGCCACGCACGGGAATACACGCCGCATTTCCGTCATGGAGCAACAGTGACACCGAGTTGCTACTCGGAGTAATGCTTAGACCATTTCTCTCGTGGAACAACGGCGACACCTGGTGGCCACACGGGGGAATGCACACAGTCCGGAGTGCTGTGCAGAGCCCTGGACCCTCCACATGCCCTGGGCGGTGCAACCTGGTGAGTGGAGACACAGGCCGAGGGCTACTCTCAGACCCCTGCTCACGTCCTCTACTGAACGTGGCCTGCTTCAAAGAGGACGACTAGACTGGCATGACCACGGGAAGCTCACCCGGTGATGTAGAAGGAAGACACTTGAGGACTAAGCATCTCTTGTTACCGTCAAGTTGCTTGCTCTCCACGAAGTTACCGTACTTCAGGAAGTTTCCATAGCACCTGACAACTCCTTGGGAGGGCACAAAGGATCCCCCCAAGCTTACCGTGCCCCGGTTAGATGCAGAGGTCTTTTCTCAGGGGCCCACCCCGTGACGGGTTTCAACCCCTGCTGGGATGCCATTCCAAGGATGTCCAGGCAGCTCAGGTCCACTTCTGCCAGCTTCTCCTCGGGCTAGGGCTCCTGGACAATTCCTCCGCGAGAGCAGCTGCAAAAACCAAACATGAACCATCACCACTCAAAGCTCTATTGGTGCTTGAACTCTTGCCCCCGTCCCTGCCTACCTCTTCGGCCTCTTCTACCACACGGCCTGTGACGAATACTACAGCGAGTACAGATGAGGAATTCAAAGCTTACTCACAGCAAGTTATGCGGGAGGCAGAAAACTGAGGACCGTTCATGTCGGCTTAGAAGGATGTCCAGGCAGCTCAGGTCCACTTCTGCCACCTTCTCCTCGGGCTAGGGCTCCTGGACAATTCCTCTGAGAACACAGCTGCAATCACCAAGCATGAACCGTCACTACACAAAGCTCTAGCGGTGCGTGAAATCTTGCCTCATCCCTGCCTCCCTCTCAAATCCCATCTACATCAGCCTCATCCGATGAGCAGAGATTGCGTAAACACAGACAGTCGCCGCTCCACCGTAGCGCCCACTGACCCCATGGTTTTCGTCCCCTCCTACTTCTCCATGGCTCCCGAGACCTAGCCTGTGGGGATGCACGCCTGCTCGTGTCCTATGTAGGGAGACGGCACAGGGAGAGGCGAGCAGAGGAGAGGACAGAGAGAGTGTGTGTTGGCCAACATACTAGAGGAAAGAGAAAGAGAAAGAGAAAGAAAAAACAGGGGAGGAAGGCAAACAACCTACCGCCTGGAATCATCGTACTGGATGCAACCTTCCGCTGCGGAAGACACACTGCTCCTGGCCAGTGAAATGAGCAGCTACAGAAACTGGGGAGCTTGTCTCCTTCGTAACCGCAGCTAGCCAGGAACATTTTCTGAGACACCCAAGCCCAGCGAACGGGGTGTCCCTACCTGGAGCCAGACGGGCCGTGAGCAGAGCCCTCACCAAACCAGACACTTATCTCACTGAGTGTGGCGACTGTTCCGCTCCCAGATGGACGGCTTTTGCGTGGCACCCACTCTCGCGATCTCGTCGCGCTCACTCACTTTCCATCGTACGAGGGCAGTAGACTCTGACGCGTGACTTCTTTTCCCTTGGTACTAAAGCCAGCACAATGGGAAAAAACAAGGACGTTACCATCTCAGTTGCCAATGTCGTGTAATCTCTTCTTTTCGCCTCTCCCACACGGCGGGGCTCCCCCTCTGCCCTCCCCCACCCACCCACGCTTACACCTTTAGAATTCCAACTAAAAAGCACCCGACATAGTCACTGTGCACAGCGGAACTCTGGTCCCTTCCGCAGCCTAAACCCCACGGAGCCCCGTACCAAACGACGAAGCACACGGCCCGTGAAGAATACCACAGCGAGTACAGATGAGGAATTCAAAGCACTCACCGCTTACTCACAGCCAGTGACGGAGCAGCCAGAAAGCTGAGGAATGCTCACGCCCGCTTAGAAGGATGCCCAAGCTGCTCAGGTCCACCTCTGCCACTTTCTCCTCCGGCTAGGGCTCCTGGACAATTCCTCTGCAAGAGCAGCCGAAAGGCCAAGATTGAGCCATCACTACACAAAGTTCTATTGGTGCTTGAAATCTTGCCCCCGTCCCTGGCTCCCTCCTCCATCCCATCTACATCGGGCCCACTCGATGAACAGAGACCGAGTGAACAATGACAGTCACCGCTCCACTCTCGCACCCACTTCCCTGCATGATTTTCGTCCCCTCCTACTTCTCCATGGCTCCCGAGACCTAGCCTGTGGGGATGCACACCGACCCCGTGTCCTACGAAGGGAGACAGCACAAGAGAAGGAAGAGAGAGAGTTTGTGTGTGTAAGCAGAGTCAGGATGAGCCCCACCCTGACATCTGGTGGTGAACTCCAGGGGCTGATCTTATTTGCATAGGTTCACCCACCCCACCTAGCCTGAGCCCGTAATACCCCAATTGGTCACTATGGGCTGCTGTAGGATCCCCAGTTTTATGTATTGGGGCAGGAATTTCTGTTCTTGGGGCAAGAAGAATAAACTGGTATTCTACTGATTATGTAAATCAAGGACAGTGGAACTGTACGTGGCCTTTTCTCATGATGGAGGGGATCTCGCCATCACCTGAGCAGCACTCGCTAGGCAGGGGCCATGCGTTCCAAAACCCAGTGAATTGAGAGGCTGGGGACAGGTCTCAACACCTGCTGGTATGGGTGCCTTCTGGCAGCCCTAGCTACCAATTGCACATCCTATCCTCTCTGCTGTGGAATGTCAGAGCTAAGTTTTGTCTCATTAGGAGTCTAAGAATTGATAAGTTGGATTCACCTTGGGACAAAGGTGTTCCTGTATGGAACCTAGTAAACAGTGCACATCATTTAGTGCTGTCTTTTGGGGGCAGGGATTGCGGCATGGCAGCAGGAGTGGGACAGTTTGCTGGGAGGGCTACACAGCTGGGCTGATCACCCTTACACAACAGAAGGTGCCCCTTTTACCTCCCTCATCTGGATGGGGGAGGGGAGGGGAAGGGGTTCTGCACATTCACTTTTCAAACATGGCGCTCCACTGGGTGGGGGCGGGGGCGGGACACACTTTGCGGGGCTGGACTTTGTGCTGGCTGGACTCAACAACCAACGCGAGACGACACCCACCAATTTCATGGCGTGCCTCTTCTCACTCATGGCTTGCTTACCAATCCTCTTCTGCTCTTTTCCAAACACAATGCTGCATTCTTGCTCGCTCCATCGCTCTCATTCAAAACCTTGGGCTACACTCACACTCTCTGCTTGCCACAGGGGAAGCATTGCCTCCTACAGGGGAGCGGGGGGGGACTGATAGATATTTCTCCCAGGTCACTGGGTGGGCGCTCGAGACGCTTTTGCACGCTGTCCCCTACATACCGAACCCGGCCCTTGGTGCTGCCAACTCTGACTGCCAGAAGCCTTACATGTGTGTTGAACAACAGAAGACAGAGAGCGTCTGTTTGCCAACATACTACAGGAAAGGGAGAGAGGCCAGTAACTTACCGCCTGGAGCCATCCTACTAGAGGCAACCTTTTGCTGCGGAAGACATACTGCTCCTGAAAAGAGAAATGATCCGCCCCTGAAAATGGGGACCTCGTAACCAGCAAGCGAGGAACATTTGCTTACAAACTCAGCACGCAGCTAATGGGGCGTCTCTGCCAGGAGCAAGGAGCGCCGAGAGCAGAGCCCTCACCAAACCACACACGTCTCGCACTGAGAGTCGCTGCTCTTCCGCTCGCGGTCTTGTGTGGGCTGGCCAACAACGCTCGTGGTCTCCTCGCTCTCGCTCGCTTTCCAGCGCATGGAGGCACTAGACTCTCCTGTGTGGCGACTTCTCCCTTCATACTAAACGCAGCACAAGGGGGGCAAACAAATCAGTTACCATCTCAGTGGGCCAAGTAGTGTAGGCACTTCTTTTCGTCTCTCCCACGCGGCGGGGCTCCGCACTCCGCCCACTTCCCATTCCACCGTTAACATTACAACCAAAGCCACCCCTTGCAACAGCACCAGACGCAGTCGCTCTGCAAGGCAGACTTCCCAGCCTTAATCCCACAGAGCCCCGTACCTAACGAGGATGCACACGGCCTGTGAAGAATACTACAGTGAGTAAAGATGAGAAATTCAAAGCACTGACCGTTTACTCACAGCAAGTTATGCGGGAGGCAGAAAACCGAGGACTGTTCATGGCTGCTTAGAAGGATGTCCAGGCAGTTCAGCTCCACCTCTGCCACATTCTCCTCCGGCTAGCGCTCCTGCACGATTCCTCTGCAAGAGCAGCTGAAAAGCCAAGCATGAGCCATCGCTACACAAAGCTCTATTGGGGCTTGAAATCCCTCTTCCATCCTATCAACTCGGTCTCTGTTCATCGAGTGAGGCCGATGTAAACACCGACAGTCACCGCTCCACTCTCGCACCCACTTCCCTGCATCCCCTCCTACGGCTCCCGAGACATAGCCTGTGAGGGTGCAAAGCTAACACATCCGCCCACGTCCTACAAAGGGAAAGAGCACAAGGAAAGGCAAGGACACACAGAGAGACAGACAGACAGAGACAGACTGTTTGTTGGCCAACACACTACAGAGAGAGAGAGAGAGAGAGAGAGAGAGAGAAACATGGGAGAAAGGCAAGCAAATGACCTTTCGGACAAGGGTTATACTAGACGCAACCTTCTGCTGCAGAGGACACACTGCTTCTGACCAGAGAAATCGTCAGCCCCAGAAAATGGGGACCTTGTTTCCCTCGTAACCACAGCCAGCCAGTCAGGAACCTTTTCTTACAAACACAGCCCCCAGCTAACGGGGCGTCCCTACCAGGAGCAAGGTGGGCCGTGAGCAGAGCAATCACCAAAACAGACACTTATCTCACTGAGAGTGGCGGCTGTTCCCCTCTCGGATGGACGGCTTTTGCATGGCATTAACGACGCTCGCGGTCTTTTGTGGGTTGGCCAACAACGCTCGCGGTCTCGTCGCTCTCCCTCGCTTTCCATCGCATGAGGGCAGTAGACTCTGACGCGTGATTGCTTTTTCCTTGGTACTAAACCCAGCAAGGGTGCGGGGGGGGCGGGGGGGGAAACAAGGAAGTTACCATCTCAGTCGGCAACATCGCGTAGTCTCTTCTTTTCTCCTCTCCCACACGGCGGGGCTCCGCCCTCCACCCTCTTCCCATTGCACCTTTAACATTACAGCCAAAAACACCCCTTGCGACAGAATCCGAGGTAGTCGCTCTGCACAGCACACTTTGGCTCGTCCCCAGCCTTAATCCCACAGAGCCCCGTACCCAATGAGGATGCACACGGCCTGTGAACAATACTACAGTGAGTAAAGATGAGAAATACAACGCACTGACCGCTTACTCACAGCCACTTATGCAGGAGCGTAGCACTTGTTGCGGCAAAGCTTTGGTCTTTCAGGGGAGGGGGAGGTTAACACCTCTGAAAGACAAAAAAGTTTTGTTCTTCAATGCCAGTATAGCCATAGCCTTAGGGGCAACTCAGGGTGCAGCTGCCCTGGAGCAACAGTAACAGCCGGTGGAAGGGCAGGGTTATGGCACACAGAGGATTTTCTCCATAGAGCAACGGGTCGCCACCCCGACTACCGCACAAAGCATTTCCTTCGGGGAGCAACAGTGACACCGAGTGCACAATGCAGGTAATGCACAAGGCATTTCCCTCATGGAGCAACAGAGACACCGAGTGGACAATGCAGGTAATGCACAAGGCATTTCCCTCATGGAGCAACAGAGACACCGAGTGGACAATGCCGGTAATACACAAGGCATTTCCCTCATGGAGCAACAGTGACACTGAGTGGACAATGCAGGTAATGCACAAAGAATTTCCATCGTGGAGCAACAGTGACACTGGGTGGCCACTCGCGGTAATGCACAAAGCGTTTCTGTCATGGAGCAACAGTGACACCGGGTGGCCAATCCAGGTAATGCACAAAGCATTTCCCTCGTGGAGCCACAGTGACAGCATGCGGCCACGCACGGGAATACACGCCGCATTTCCGTCATGGAGCAACAGTGACACCGAGTTGCTACTCGGAGTAATGCTTAGACCATTTCTCTCGTGGAACAACGGCGACACCTGGTGGCCACACGGGGGAATGCACACAGTCCGGAGTGCTGTGCAGAGCCCTGGACCCTCCACATGCCCTGAGCGGTGCAACCTGGTGAGTGGAGACACAGGCCGAGGGCTACTCTCAGACCCCTGCTCACGTCCTCTACTGAACGTGGCCTGCTTCAAAGAGGACGACTAGACTGGCATGACCACGGGAAGCTCACCCGGTGATGTAGAAGGAAGACACTTGAGGACTAAGCATCTCTTGTTACCGTCAAGTTGCTTGCTCTCCACGAAGTTACCGTACTTCAGGAAGTTTCCATAGCACCTGACAACTCCTTGGGAGGGCACAAAGGATCCCCCCAAGCTTACCGTGCCCCGGTTAGATGCAGAGGTCTTTTCTCAGGGGCCCACCCCGTGACGGGTTTCAACCCCCTGCTGGGATGCCATTCCAAGGATGTCCAGGCAGCTCAGGTCCACTTCTGCCAGCTTCTCCTCGGGCTAGGGCTCCTGGACAATTCCTCCGCGAGAGCAGCTGCAAAAACCAAACATGAACCATCACCACTCAAAGCTCTATTGGTGCTTGAACTCTTGCCCCCGTCCCTGCCTACCTCTTCGGCCTCTTCTACCACACGGCCTGTGACGAATACTACAGCGAGTACAGATGAGGAATTCAAAGCTTACTCACAGCAAGTTATGCGGGAGGCAGAAAACTGAGGACCGTTCATGTCGGCTTAGAAGGATGTCCAGGCAGCTCAGGTCCACTTCTGCCACCTTCTCCTCGGGCTAGGGCTCCTGGACAATTCCTCTGAGAACACAGCTGCAATCACCAAGCATGAACCGTCACTACACAAAGCTCTAGCGGTGCGTGAAATCTTGCCTCATCCCTGCCTCCCTCTCAAATCCCATCTACATCAGCCTCATCCGATGAGCAGAGATTGCGTAAACACAGACAGTCGCCGCTCCACCGTAGCGCCCACTGACCCCATGGTTTTCGTCCCCTCCTACTTCTCCATGGCTCCCGAGACCTAGCCTGTGGGGATGCACGCCTGCTCGTGTCCTATGTAGGGAGACGGCACAGGGAGAGGCGAGCAGAGGAGAGGACAGAGAGAGTGTGTGTTGGCCAACATACTAGAGGAAAGAGAAAGAGAAAGAAAAAACAGGGGAGGAAGGCAAACAACCTACCGCCTGGAATCATCGTACTGGATGCAACCTTCCGCTGCGGAAGACACACTGCTCCTGGCCAGTGAAATGAGCAGCTACAGAAACTGGGGAGCTTGTCTCCTTCGTAACCGCAGCTAGCCAGGAACATTTTCTGAGACACCCAAGCCCAGCGAACGGGGTGTCCCTACCTGGAGCCAGACGGGCCGTGAGCAGAGCCCTCACCAAACCAGACACTTATCTCACTGAGTGTGGCGACTGTTCCGCTCCCAGATGGACGGCTTTTGCGTGGCACCCACTCTCGCGATCTCGTCGCGCTCACTCACTTTCCATCGTACGAGGGCAGTAGACTCTGACGCGTGACTTCTTTTCCCTTGGTACTAAAGCCAGCACAATGGGAAAAAACAAGGACGTTACCATCTCAGTTGCCAATGTCGTGTAATCTCTTCTTTTCGCCTCTCCCACACGGCGGGGCTCCCCCTCTGCCCTCCCCCACCCACCCACGCTTACACCTTTAGAATTCCAACTAAAAAGCACCCGACATAGTCACTGTGCACAGCGGAACTCTGGTCCCTTCCGCAGCCTAAACCCCACGGAGCCCCGTACCAAACGACGAAGCACACGGCCCGTGAAGAATACCACAGCGAGTACAGATGAGGAATTCAAAGCACTCACCGCTTACTCACAGCCAGTGACGGAGCAGCCAGAAAGCTGAGGAATGCTCACGCCCGCTTAGAAGGATGCCCAAGCTGCTCAGGTCCACCTCTGCCACTTTCTCCTCCGGCTAGGGCTCCTGGACAATTCCTCTGCAAGAGCAGCCGAAAGGCCAAGATTGAGCCATCACTACACAAAGTTCTATTGGTGCTTGAAATCTTGCCCCCGTCCCTGGCTCCCTCCTCCATCCCATCTACATCGGGCCCACTCGATGAACAGAGACCGAGTGAACAATGACAGTCACCGCTCCACTCTCGCACCCACTTCCCTGCATGATTTTCGTCCCCTCCTACTTCTCCATGGCTCCCGAGACCTAGCCTGTGGGGATGCACACCGACCCCGTGTCCTACGAAGGGAGACAGCACAAGAGAAGGAAGAGAGAGAGTTTGTGTGTGTAAGCAGAGTCAGGATGAGCCCCACCCTGACATCTGGTGGTGAACTCCAGGGGCTGATCTTATTTGCATAGGTTCACCCACCCCACCTAGCCTGAGCCCGTAATACCCCAATTGGTCACTATGGGCTGCTGTAGGATCCCCAGTTTTATGTATTGGGGCAGGAATTTCTGTTCTTGGGGCAAGAAGAATAAACTGGTATTCTACTGATTATGTAAATCAAGGACAGTGGAACTGTACGTGGCCTTTTCTCATGATGGAGGGGATCTCGCCATCACCTGAGCAGCACTCGCTAGGCAGGGGCCATGCGTTCCAAAACCCAGTGAATTGAGAGGCTGGGGACAGGTCTCAACACCTGCTGGTATGGGTGCCTTCTGGCAGCCCTAGCTACCAATTGCACATCCTATCCTCTCTGCTGTGGAATGTCAGAGCTAAGTTTTCTCTCATTAGGAGTCTAAGAATTGATAAGTTGGATTCACCTTGGGACAAAGGTGTTCCTGTATGGAACCTAGTAAACAGTGCACATCATTTAGTGCTGTCTTTTGGGGGCAGGGATTGCGGCATGGCAGCAGGAGTGGGACAGTTTGCTGGGAGGGCTACACAGCTGGGCTGATCACCCTTACACAACAGAAGGTGCCCCTTTTACCTCCCTCATCTGGATGGGGGAGGGGAGGGGAAGGGGTTCTGCACATTCACTTTTCAAACATGGCGCTCCACTGGGTGGGGGCGGGGGCGGGGGCGGGGGCAGGGGCGGGACACACTTTGCGGGGCTGGACTTTGTGCTGGCTGGACTCAACAACCAACGCGAGACGACACCCACCAATTTCATGGCGTGCCTCTTCTCACTCATGGCTTGCTTACCAATCCTCTTCTGCTCTTTTCCAAACACAATGCTGCATTCTTGCTCGCTCCATCGCTCTCATTCAAAACCTTGGGCTACACTCACACTCTCTGCTTGCCACAGGGGAAGCATTGCCTCCTACAGGGGAGCGGGGGGGGACTGATAGATATTTCTCCCAGGTCACTGGGTGGGCGCTCGAGACGCTTTTGCACGCTGTCCCCTACATACCGAACCCGGCCCTTGGTGCTGCCAACTCTGACTGCCAGAAGCCTTACATGTGTGTTGAACAACAGAAGACAGAGAGCGTCTCTTTGCCAACATACTACAGGAAAGGGAGAGAGGCCAGTAACTTACCGCCTGGAGCCATCCTACTAGAGGCAACCTTCTGCTGCGGAAGACATACTGCTCCTGAAAAGAGAAATGATCCGCCCCTGAAAATGGGGACCTCGTAACCAGCAAGCGAGGAACATTTGCTTACAAACTCAGCACGCAGCTAATGGGGCGTCCCTGCCAGGAGCAAGGAGCGCCGAGAGCAGAGCCCTCACCAAACCACACACGTCTCGCACTGAGAGTCGCTGCTCTTCCGCTCGCGGTCTTGTGTGGGCTGGCCAACAACGCTCGTGGTCTCCTCGCTCTCGCTCGCTTTCCAGCGCATGGAGGCACTAGACTCTCCTGTGTGGCGACTTCTCCCTTCATACTAAACGCAGCACAAGGGGGGCAAACAAATCAGTTACCATCTCAGTGGGCCAAGTAGTGTAGGCACTTCTTTTCGTCTCTCCCACGCGGCGGGGCTCCGCACTCCGCCCACTTCCCATTCCACCGTTAACATTACAACCAAAGCCACCCCTTGCAACAGCACCAGACGCAGTCGCTCTGCAAGGCAGACTTCCCAGCCTTAATCCCACAGAGCCCCGTACCTAACGAGGATGCACACGGCCTGTGAAGAATACTACAGTGAGTAAAGATGAGAAATTCAAAGCACTGACCGTTTACTCACAGCAAGTTATGCGGGAGGCAGAAAACCGAGGACTGTTCATGGCTGCTTAGAAGGATGTCCAGGCAGTTCAGCTCCACCTCTGCCACATTCTCCTCCGGCTAGCGCTCCTGCACGATTCCTCTGCAAGAGCAGCTGAAAAGCCAAGCATGAGCCATCGCTACACAAAGCTCTATTGGGGCTTGAAATCCCTCTTCCATCCTATCAACTCGGTCTCTGTTCATCGAGTGAGGCCGATGTAAACACCGACAGTCACCGCTCCACTCTCGCACCCACTTCCCTGCATCCCCTCCTACGGCTCCCGAGACATAGCCTGTGAGGGTGCAAAGCTAACACATCCGCCCACGTCCTACAAAGGGAAAGAGCACAAGGAAAGGCAAGGACACACAGAGAGACAGACAGACAGAGACAGACTGTTTGTTGGCCAACACACTACAGAGAGAGAGAGAGAGAGAGAAACATGGGAGAAAGGCAAGCAAATGACCTTTCGGACAAGGGTTATACTAGACGCAACCTTCTGCTGCAGAGGACACACTGCTTCTGACCAGAGAAATCGTCAGCCCCAGAAAATGGGGACCTTGTTTCCCTCGTAACCACAGCCAGCCAGTCAGGAACCTTTTCTTACAAACACAGCCCCCAGCTAACGGGGCGTCCCTACCAGGAGCAAGGTGGGCCGTGAGCAGAGCAATCACCAAAACAGACACTTATCTCACTGAGAGTGGCGGCTGTTCCCCTCTCGGATGGACGGCTTTTGCATGGCATTAACGACGCTCGCGGTCTTTTGTGGGTTGGCCAACAACGCTCGCGGTCTCGTCGCTCTCCCTCGCTTTCCATCGCATGAGGGCAGTAGACTCTGACGCGTGATTGCTTTTTCCTTGGTACTAAACCCAGCAAGGGTGCGGGGGGGGGGGGGGGAGAAACAAGGAAGTTACCATCTCAGTCGGCAACATCGCGTAGCCTCTTCTTTTCTCCTCTCCCACACGGCGGGGCTCCGCCCTCCACCCTCTTCCCATTGCACCTTTAACATTACAGCCAAAAACACCCCTTGCGACAGAATCCGAGGTAGTCGCTCTGCACAGCACACTTTGGCTCGTCCCCAGCCTTAATCCCACAGAGCCCCGTACCCAATGAGGATGCACACGGCCTGTGAACAATACTACAGTGAGTAAAGATGAGAAATACAACGCACTGACCGCTTACTCACAGCCACTTATGCAGGAGCGTAGCACTTGTTGCGGCAAAGCTTTGGTCTTTCAGGGGAGGGGGAGGTTAACACCTCTGAAAGACAAAAAAGTTTTGTTCTTCAATGCCAGTATAGCCATAGCCTTAGGGGCAACTCAGGGTGCAGCTGCCCTGGAGCAACAGTAACAGCCGGTGGAAGGGCAGGGTTATGGCACACAGAGGATTTTCTCCATAGAGCAACGGGTCGCCACCCCGACTACCGCACAAAGCATTTCCTTCGGGGAGCAACAGTGACACCGAGTGGACAATGCAGGTAATGCACAAGGCATTTCCCTCATGGAGCAACAGAGACACCGAGTGGACAATGCAGGTAATGCACAAGGCATTTCCCTCATGGAGCAACAGTGACACCGAGTGGACAATGCCGGTAATACACAAGGCATTTCCCTCATGGAGCAACAGTGACACTGAGTGGACAATGCAGGTAATGCACAAAGAATTTCCATCGTGGAGCAACAGTGACACTGGGTGGCCACTCATGGTAATGCACAAAGAATTTCCATCGTGGAGCAACAGTGACACTGGGTGGCCACTCGCGGTAATGCACAAAGCGTTTCTGTCATGGAGCAACAGTGACACCGGGTGGCCAATCCAGGTAATGCACAAAGCATTTCCCTCGTGGAGCCACAGTGACAGCATGCGGCCACGCACGGGAATACACGCCGCATTTCCGTCATGGAGCAACAGTGACACCGAGTTGCTACTCGGAGTAATGCTTAGACCATTTCTCTCGTGGAACAACGGCGACACCTGGTGGCCACACGGGGGAATGCACACAGTCCGGAGTGCTGTGCAGAGCCCTGGACCCTCCACATGCCCTGGGCGGTGCAACCTGGTGAGTGGAGACACAGGCCGAGGGCTACTCTCAGACCCCTGCTCACGTCCTCTACTGAACGTGGCCTGCTTCAAAGAGGACGACTAGACTGGCATGACCACGGGAAGCTCACCCGGTGATGTAGAAGGAAGACACTTGAGGACTAAGCATCTCTTGTTACCGTCAAGTTGCTTGCTCTCCACGAAGTTACCGTACTTCAGGAAGTTTCCATAGCACCTGACAACTCCTTGGGAGGGCACAAAGGATCCCCCCAAGCTTACCGTGCCCCGGTTAGATGCAGAGGTCTTTTCTCAGGGGCCCACCCCGTGACGGGTTTCAACCCCCTGCTGGGATGCCATTCCAAGGATGTCCAGGCAGCTCAGGTCCACTTCTGCCAGCTTCTCCTCGGGCTAGGGCTCCTGGACAATTCCTCCGCGAGAGCAGCTGCAAAAACCAAACATGAACCATCACCACTCAAAGCTCTATTGGTGCTTGAACTCTTGCCCCCGTCCCTGCCTACCTCTTCGGCCTCTTCTACCACACGGCCTGTGACGAATACTACAGCGAGTACAGATGAGGAATTCAAAGCTTACTCACAGCAAGTTATGCGGGAGGCAGAAAACTGAGGACCGTTCATGTCGGCTTAGAAGGATGTCCAGGCAGCTCAGGTCCACTTCTGCCACCTTCTCCTCGGGCTAGGGCTCCTGGACAATTCCTCTGAGAACACAGCTGCAATCACCAAGCATGAACCGTCACTACACAAAGCTCTAGCGGTGCGTGAAATCTTGCCTCATCCCTGCCTCCCTCTCAAATCCCATCTACATCAGCCTCATCCGATGAGCAGAGATTGCGTAAACACAGACAGTCACCGCTCCACCGTAGCGCCCACTGACCCCATGGTTTTCGTCCCCTCCTACTTCTCCATGGCTCCCGAGACCTAGCCTGTGGGGATGCACGCCTGCTCGTGTCCTATGTAGGGAGACGGCACAGGGAGAGGCGAGCAGAGGAGAGGACAGAGAGAGTGTGTGTTGGCCAACATACTAGAGGAAAGAGAAAGAGAAAGAGAAAGAAAAAACAGGGGAGGAAGGCAAACAACCTACCGCCTGGAATCATCGTACTGGATGCAACCTTCCGCTGCGGAAGACACACTGCTCCTGGCCAGTGAAATGAGCAGCTACAGAAACTGGGGAGCTTGTCTCCTTCGTAACCGCAGCTAGCCAGGAACATTTTCTGAGACACCCAAGCCCAGCGAACGGGGTGTCCCTACCTGGAGCCAGACGGGCCGTGAGCAGAGCCCTCACCAAACCAGACACTTATCTCACTGAGTGTGGCGACTGTTCCGCTCCCAGATGGACGGCTTTTGCGTGGCACCCACTCTCGCGATCTCGTCGCGCTCACTCACTTTCCATCGTACGAGGGCAGTAGACTCTGACGCGTGACTTCTTTTCCCTTGGTACTAAAGCCAGCACAATGGGAAAAAACAAGGACGTTACCATCTCAGTTGCCAATGTCGTGTAATCTCTTCTTTTCGCCTCTCCCACACGGCGGGGCTCCCCCTCTGCCCTCCCCCACCCACCCACGCTTACACCTTTAGAATTCCAACTAAAAAGCACCCGACATAGTCACTGTGCACAGCGGAACTCTGGTCCCTTCCGCAGCCTAAACCCCACGGAGCCCCGTACCAAACGACGAAGCACACGGCCCGTGAAGAATACCACAGCGAGTACAGATGAGGAATTCAAAGCACTCACCGCTTACTCACAGCCAGTGACGGAGCAGCCAGAAAGCTGAGGAATGCTCACGCCCGCTTAGAAGGATGCCCAAGCTGCTCAGGTCCACCTCTGCCACTTTCTCCTCCGGCTAGGGCTCCTGGACAATTCCTCTGCAAGAGCAGCCGAAAGGCCAAGATTGAGCCATCACTACACAAAGTTCTATTGGTGCTTGAAATCTTGCCCCCGTCCCTGGCTCCCTCCTCCATCCCATCTACATCGGGCCCACTCGATGAACAGAGACCGAGTGAACAATGACAGTCACCGCTCCACTCTCGCACCCACTTCCCTGCATGATTTTCGTCCCCTCCTACTTCTCCATGGCTCCCGAGACCTAGCCTGTGGGGATGCACACCGACCCCGTGTCCTACGAAGGGAGACAGCACAAGAGAAGGAAGAGAGAGAGTTTGTGTGTGTAAGCAGAGTCAGGATGAGCCCCACCCTGACATCTGGTGGTGAACTCCAGGGGCTGATCTTATTTGCATAGGCTCACCCACCCCACCTAGCCTGAGCCCGTAATACCCCAATTGGTCACTATGGGCTGCTGTAGGATCCCCAGTTTTATGTATTGGGGCAGGAATTTCTGTTCTTGGGGCAAGAAGAATAAACTGGTATTCTACTGATTATGTAAATCAAGGACAGTGGAACTGTACGTGGCCTTTTCTCATGATGGAGGGGATCTCGCCATCACCTGAGCAGCACTCGCTAGGCAGGGGCCATGCGTTCCAAAACCCAGTGAATTGAGAGGCTGGGGACAGGTCTCAACACCTGCTGGTATGGGTGCCTTCTGGCAGCCCTAGCTACCAATTGCACATCCTATCCTCTCTGCTGTGGAATGTCAGAGCTAAGTTTTGTCTCATTAGGAGTCTAAGAATTGATAAGTTGGATTCACCTTGGGACAAAGGTGTTCCTGTATGGAACCTAGTAAACAGTGCACATCATTTAGTGCTGTCTTTTGGGGGCAGGGATTGCGGCATGGCAGCAGGAGTGGGCCAGTTTGCTGGGAGGGCTACACAGCTGGGCTGATCACCCTTACACAACAGAAGGTGCCCCTTTTACCTCCCTCATCTGGATGGGGGAGGGGAAGGGGTTCTGCACATTCACTTTTCAAACATGGCGCTCCACTGGGTGGGGGCGGGGGCGGGGGCGGGACACACTTTGCGGGGCTGGACTTTGTGCTGGCTGGACTCAACAACCAACGCGAGACGACACCCACCAATTTCATGGCGTGCCTCTTCTCACTCATGGCTTGCTTACCAATCCTCTTCTGCTCTTTTCCAAACACAATGCTGCATTCTTGCTCGCTCCATCGCTCTCATTCAAAACCTTGGGCTACACTCACACTCTCTGCTTGCCACAGGGGAAGCATTGCCTCCTACAGGGGAGCGGGGGGGGACTGATAGATATTTCTCCCAGGTCACTGGGTGGGCGCTCGAGACGCTTTTGCACGCTGTCCCCTACATACCGAACCCGGCCCTTGGTGCTGCCAACTCTGACTGCCAGAAGCCTTACATGTGTGTTGAACAACAGAAGACAGAGAGCGTCTCTTTGCCAACATACTACAGGAAAGGGAGAGAGGCCAGTAACTTACCGCCTGGAGCCATCCTACTAGAGGCAACCTTCTGCTGCGGAAGACATACTGCTCCTGAAAAGAGAAATGATCCGCCCCTGAAAATGGGGACCTCGTAACCAGCAAGCGAGGAACATTTGCTTACAAACTCAGCACGCAGCTAATGGGGCGTCCCTGCCAGGAGCAAGGAGCGCCGAGAGCAGAGCCCTCACCAAACCACACACGTCTCGCACTGAGAGTCGCTGCTCTTCCGCTCGCGGTCTTGTGTGGGCTGGCCAACAACGCTCGTGGTCTCCTCGCTCTCGCTCGCTTTCCAGCGCATGGAGGCACTAGACTCTCCTGTGTGGCGACTTCTCCCTTCATACTAAACGCAGCACAAGGGGGGCAAACAAATCAGTTACCATCTCAGTGGGCCAAGTAGTGTAGGCACTTCTTTTCGTCTCTCCCACGCGGCGGGGCTCCGCACTCCGCCCACTTCCCATTCCACCGTTAACATTACAACCAAAGCCACCCCTTGCAACAGCACCAGACGCAGTCGCTCTGCAAGGCAGACTTCCCAGCCTTAATCCCACAGAGCCCCGTACCTAACGAGGATGCACACGGCCTGTGAAGAATACTACAGTGAGTAAAGATGAGAAATTCAAAGCACTGACCGTTTACTCACAGCAAGTTATGCGGGAGGCAGAAAACCGAGGACTGTTCATGGCTGCTTAGAAGGATGTCCAGGCAGTTCAGCTCCACCTCTGCCACATTCTCCTCCGGCTAGCGCTCCTGCACGATTCCTCTGCAAGAGCAGCTGAAAAGCCAAGCATGAGCCATCGCTACACAAAGCTCTATTGGGGCTTGAAATCCCTCTTCCATCCTATCAACTCGGTCTCTGTTCATCGAGTGAGGCCGATGTAAACACCGACAGTCACCGCTCCACTCTCGCACCCACTTCCCTGCATCCCCTCCTACGGCTCCCGAGACATAGCCTGTGAGGGTGCAAAGCTAACACATCCGCCCACGTCCTACAAAGGGAAAGAGCACAAGGAAAGGCAAGGACACACAGAGAGACAGACAGACAGAGACAGACTGTTTGTTGGCCAACACACTACAGAGAGAGAGAGAGAGAGAGAAACATGGGAGAAAGGCAAGCAAATGACCTTTCGGACAAGGGTTATACTAGACGCAACCTTCTGCTGCAGAGGACACACTGCTTCTGACCAGAGAAATCATCAGCCCCAGAAAATGGGGACCTTGTTTCCCTCGTAACCACAGCCAGCCAGTCAGGAACCTTTTCTTACAAACACAGCCCCCAGCTAACGGGGCGTCCCTACCAGGAGCAAGGTGGGCCGTGAGCAGAGCAATCACCAAAACAGACACTTATCTCACTGAGAGTGGCGGCTGTTCCCCTCTCGGATGGACGGCTTTTGCATGGCATTAACGACGCTCGCGGTCTTTTGTGGGTTGGCCAACAACGCTCGCGGTCTCGTCGCTCTCCCTCGCTTTCCATCGCATGAGGGCAGTAGACTCTGACGCGTGATTGCTTTTTCCTTGGTACTAAACCCAGCAAGGGTGCGGGGGGGGGGGGGGAAGAAACAAGGAAGTTACCATCTCAGTCGGCAACATCGCGTAGCCTCTTCTTTTCTCCTCTCCCACACGGCGGGGCTCCGCCCTCCACCCTCTTCCCATTGCACCTTTAACATTACAGCCAAAAACACCCCTTGCGACAGAATCCGAGGTAGTCGCTCTGCACAGCACACTTTGGCTCGTCCCCAGCCTTAATCCCACAGAGCCCCGTACCCAATGAGGATGCACACGGCCTGTGAACAATACTACAGTGAGTAAAGATGAGAAATACAACGCACTGACCGCTTACTCACAGCCACTTATGCAGGAGCGTAGCACTTGTTGCGGCAAAGCTTTGGTCTTTCAGGGGAGGGGGAGGTTAACACCTCTGAAAGACAAAAAAGTTTTGTTCTTCAATGCCAGTATAGCCATAGCCTTAGGGGCAACTCAGGGTGCAGCTGCCCTGGAGCAACAGTAACAGCCGGTGGAAGGGCAGGGTTATGGCACACAGAGGATTTTCTCCATAGAGCAACGGGTCGCCACCCCGACTACCGCACAAAGCATTTCCTTCGGGGAGCAACAGTGACACCGAGTGGACAATGCAGGTAATGCACAAGGCATTTCCCTCATGGAGCAACAGAGACACCGAGTGGACAATGCAGGTAATGCACAAGGCATTTCCCTCATGGAGCAACAGTGACACCGAGTGGACAATGCCGGTAATACACAAGGCATTTCCCTCATGGAGCAACAGTGACACTGAGTGGACAATGCAGGTAATGCACAAAGAATTTCCATCGTGGAGCAACAGTGACACTGGGTGGCCACTCATGGTAATGCACAAAGAATTTCCATCGTGGAGCAACAGTGACACTGGGTGGCCACTCGCGGTAATGCACAAAGCGTTTCTGTCATGGAGCAACAGTGACACCGGGTGGCCAATCCAGGTAATGCACAAAGCATTTCCCTCGTGGAGCCACAGTGACAGCATGCGGCCACGCACGGGAATACACGCCGCATTTCCGTCATGGAGCAACAGTGACACCGAGTTGCTACTCGGAGTAATGCTTAGACCATTTCTCTCGTGGAACAACGGCGACACCTGGTGGCCACACGGGGGAATGCACACAGTCCGGAGTGCTGTGCAGAGCCCTGGACCCTCCACATGCCCTGGGCGGTGCAACCTGGTGAGTGGAGACACAGGCCGAGGGCTACTCTCAGACCCCTGCTCACGTCCTCTACTGAACGTGGCCTGCTTCAAAGAGGACGACTAGACTGGCATGACCACGGGAAGCTCACCCGGTGATGTAGAAGGAAGACACTTGAGGACTAAGCATCTCTTGTTACCGTCAAGTTGCTTGCTCTCCACGAAGTTACCGTACTTCAGGAAGTTTCCATAGCACCTGACAACTCCTTGGGAGGGCACAAAGGATCCCCCCAAGCTTACCGTGCCCCGGTTAGATGCAGAGGTCTTTTCTCAGGGGCCCACCCCGTGACGGGTTTCAACCCCCTGCTGGGATGCCATTCCAAGGATGTCCAGGCAGCTCAGGTCCACTTCTGCCAGCTTCTCCTCGGGCTAGGGCTCCTGGACAATTCCTCCGCGAGAGCAGCTGCAAAAACCAAACATGAACCATCACCACTCAAAGCTCTATTGGTGCTTGAACTCTTGCCCCCGTCCCTGCCTACCTCTTCGGCCTCTTCTACCACACGGCCTGTGACGAATACTACAGCGAGTACAGATGAGGAATTCAAAGCTTACTCACAGCAAGTTATGCGGGAGGCAGAAAACTGAGGACCGTTCATGTCGGCTTAGAAGGATGTCCAGGCAGCTCAGGTCCACTTCTGCCACCTTCTCCTCGGGCTAGGGCTCCTGGACAATTCCTCTGAGAACACAGCTGCAATCACCAAGCATGAACCGTCACTACACAAAGCTCTAGCGGTGCGTGAAATCTTGCCTCATCCCTGCCTCCCTCTCAAATCCCATCTACATCAGCCTCATCCGATGAGCAGAGATTGCGTAAACACAGACAGTCGCCGCTCCACCGTAGCGCCCACTGACCCCATGGTTTTCGTCCCCTCCTACTTCTCCATGGCTCCCGAGACCTAGCCTGTGGGGATGCACGCCTGCTCGTGTCCTATGTAGGGAGACGGCACAGGGAGAGGCGAGCAGAGGAGAGGACAGAGAGAGTGTGTGTTGGCCAACATACTAGAGGAAAGAGAAAGAGAAAGAGAAAGAAAAAACAGGGGAGGAAGGCAAACAACCTACCGCCTGGAATCATCGTACTGGATGCAACCTTCCGCTGCGGAAGACACACTGCTCCTGGCCAGTGAAATGAGCAGCTACAGAAACTGGGGAGCTTGTCTCCTTCGTAACCGCAGCTAGCCAGGAACATTTTCTGAGACACCCAAGCCCAGCGAACGGGGTGTCCCTACCTGGAGCCAGACGGGCCGTGAGCAGAGCCCTCACCAAACCAGACACTTATCTCACTGAGTGTGGCGACTGTTCCGCTCCCAGATGGACGGCTTTTGCGTGGCACCCACTCTCGCGATCTCGTCGCGCTCACTCACTTTCCATCGTACGAGGGCAGTAGACTCTGACGCGTGACTTCTTTTCCCTTGGTACTAAAGCCAGCACAATGGGAAAAAACAAGGACGTTACCATCTCAGTTGCCAATGTCGTGTAATCTCTTCTTTTCGCCTCTCCCACACGGCGGGGCTCCCCCTCTGCCCTCCCCCACCCACCCACGCTTACACCTTTAGAATTCCAACTAAAAAGCACCCGACATAGTCACTGTGCACAGCGGAACTCTGGTCCCTTCCGCAGCCTAAACCCCACGGAGCCCCGTACCAAACGACGAAGCACACGGCCCGTGAAGAATACCACAGCGAGTACAGATGAGGAATTCAAAGCACTCACCGCTTACTCACAGCCAGTGACGGAGCAGCCAGAAAGCTGAGGAATGCTCACGCCCGCTTAGAAGGATGCCCAAGCTGCTCAGGTCCACCTCTGCCACTTTCTCCTCCGGCTAGGGCTCCTGGACAATTCCTCTGCAAGAGCAGCCGAAAGGCCAAGATTGAGCCATCACTACACAAAGTTCTATTGGTGCTTGAAATCTTGCCCCCGTCCCTGGCTCCCTCCTCCATCCCATCTACATCGGGCCCACTCGATGAACAGAGACCGAGTGAACAATGACAGTCACCGCTCCACTCTCGCACCCACTTCCCTGCATGATTTTCGTCCCCTCCTACTTCTCCATGGCTCCCGAGACCTAGCCTGTGGGGATGCACACCGACCCCGTGTCCTACGAAGGGAGACAGCACAAGAGAAGGAAGAGAGAGAGTTTGTGTGTGTAAGCAGAGTCAGGATGAGCCCCACCCTGACATCTGGTGGTGAACTCCAGGGGCTGATCTTATTTGCATAGGCTCACCCACCCCACCTAGCCTGAGCCCGTAATACCCCAATTGGTCACTATGGGCTGCTGTAGGATCCCCAGTTTTATGTATTGGGGCAGGAATTTCTGTTCTTGGGGCAAGAAGAATAAACTGGTATTCTACTGATTATGTAAATCAAGGACAGTGGAACTGTACGTGGCCTTTTCTCATGATGGAGGGGATCTCGCCATCACCTGAGCAGCACTCGCTAGGCAGGGGCCATGCGTTCCAAAACCCAGTGAATTGAGAGGCTGGGGACAGGTCTCAACACCTGCTGGTATGGGTGCCTTCTGGCAGCCCTAGCTACCAATTGCACATCCTATCCTCTCTGCTGTGGAATGTCAGAGCTAAGTTTTGTCTCATTAGGAGTCTAAGAATTGATAAGTTGGATTCACCTTGGGACAAAGGTGTTCCTGTATGGAACCTAGTAAACAGTGCACATCATTTAGTGCTGTCTTTTGGGGGCAGGGATTGCGGCATGGCAGCAGGAGTGGGCCAGTTTGCTGGGAGGGCTACACAGCTGGGCTGATCACCCTTACACAACAGAAGGTGCCCCTTTTACCTCCCTCATCTGGATGGGGGAGGGGAGGGGAAGGGGTTCTGCACATTCACTTTTCAAACATGGCGCTCCACTGGGTGGGGGCGGGGGCGGGGGCAGGGGCGGGACACACTTTGCGGGGCTGGACTTTGTGCTGGCTGGACTCAACAACCAACGCGAGACGACACCCACCAATTTCATGGCGTGCCTCTTCTCACTCATGGCTTGCTTACCAATCCTCTTCTGCTCTTTTCCAAACACAATGCTGCATTCTTGCTCGCTCCATCGCTCTCATTCAAAACCTTGGGCTACACTCACACTCTCTGCTTGCCACAGGGGAACCATTGCCTCCTACAGGGGAGCGGGGGGGGACTGATAGATATTTCTCCCAGGTCACTGGGTGGGCGCTCGAGACGCTTTTGCACGCTGTCCCCTACATACCGAACCCGGCCCTTGGTGCTGCCAACTCTGACTGCCAGAAGCCTTACATGTGTGTTGAACAACAGAAGACAGAGAGCGTCTCTTTGCCAACATACTACAGGAAAGGGAGAGAGGCCAGTAACTTACCGCCTGGAGCCATCCTACTAGAGGCAACCTTCTGCTGCGGAAGACATACTGCTCCTGAAAAGAGAAATGATCCGCCCCTGAAAATGGGGACCTCGTAACCAGCAAGCGAGGAACATTTGCTTACAAACTCAGCACGCAGCTAATGGGGCGTCCCTGCCAGGAGCAAGGAGCGCCGAGAGCAGAGCCCTCACCAAACCACACACGTCTCGCACTGAGAGTCGCTGCTCTTCCGCTCGCGGTCTTGTGTGGGCTGGCCAACAACGCTCGTGGTCTCCTCGCTCTCGCTCGCTTTCCAGCGCATGGAGGCACTAGACTCTCCTGTGTGGCGACTTCTCCCTTCATACTAAACGCAGCACAAGGGGGGCAAACAAATCAGTTACCATCTCAGTGGGCCAAGTAGTGTAGGCACTTCTTTTCGTCTCTCCCACGCGGCGGGGCTCCGCACTCCGCCCACTTCCCATTCCACCGTTAACATTACAACCAAAGCCACCCCTTGCAACAGCACCAGACGCAGTCGCTCTGCAAGGCAGACTTCCCAGCCTTAATCCCACAGAGCCCCGTACCTAACGAGGATGCACACGGCCTGTGAAGAATACTACAGTGAGTAAAGATGAGAAATTCAAAGCACTGACCGTTTACTCACAGCAAGTTATGCGGGAGGCAGAAAACCGAGGACTGTTCATGGCTGCTTAGAAGGATGTCCAGGCAGTTCAGCTCCACCTCTGCCACATTCTCCTCCGGCTAGCGCTCCTGCACGATTCCTCTGCAAGAGCAGCTGAAAAGCCAAGCATGAGCCATCGCTACACAAAGCTCTATTGGGGCTTGAAATCCCTCTTCCATCCTATCAACTCGGTCTCTGTTCATCGAGTGAGGCCGATGTAAACACCGACAGTCACCGCTCCACTCTCGCACCCACTTCCCTGCATCCCCTCCTACGGCTCCCGAGACATAGCCTGTGAGGGTGCAAAGCTAACACATCCGCCCACGTCCTACAAAGGGAAAGAGCACAAGGAAAGGCAAGGACACACAGAGAGACAGACAGACAGAGACAGACTGTTTGTTGGCCAACACACTACAGAGAGAGAGAGAGAGAGAGAAACATGGGAGAAAGGCAAGCAAATGACCTTTCGGACAAGGGTTATACTAGACGCAACCTTCTGCTGCAGAGGACACACTGCTTCTGACCAGAGAAATCGTCAGCCCCAGAAAATGGGGACCTTGTTTCCCTCGTAACCACAGCCAGCCAGTCAGGAACCTTTTCTTACAAACACAGCCCCCAGCTAACGGGGCGTCCCTACCAGGAGCAAGGTGGGCCGTGAGCAGAGCAATCACCAAAACAGACACTTATCTCACTGAGAGTGGCGGCTGTTCCCCTCTCGGATGGACGGCTTTTGCATGGCATTAACGACGCTCGCGGTCTTTTGTGGGTTGGCCAACAACGCTCGCGGTCTCGTCGCTCTCCCTCGCTTTCCATCGCATGAGGGCAGTAGACTCTGACGCGTGATTGCTTTTTCCTTGGTACTAAACCCAGCAAGGGTGCGGGGGGGGGGGGGGGGGGGAGAAACAAGGAAGTTACCATCTCAGTCGGCAACATCGCGTAGCCTCTTCTTTTCTCCTCTCCCACACGGCGGGGCTCCGCCCTCCACCCTCTTCCCATTGCACCTTTAACATTACAGCCAAAAACACCCCTTGCGACAGAATCCGAGGTAGTCGCTCTGCACAGCACACTTTGGCTCGTCCCCAGCCTTAATCCCACAGAGCCCCGTACCCAATGAGGATGCACACGGCCTGTGAACAATACTACAGTGAGTAAAGATGAGAAATACAACGCACTGACCGCTTACTCACAGCCACTTATGCAGGAGCGTAGCACTTGTTGCGGCAAAGCTTTGGTCTTTCAGGGGAGGGGGAGGTTAACACCTCTGAAAGACAAAAAAGTTTTGTTCTTCAATGCCAGTATAGCCATAGCCTTAGGGGCAACTCAGGGTGCAGCTGCCCTGGAGCAACAGTAACAGCCGGTGGAAGGGCAGGGTTATGGCACACAGAGGATTTTCTCCATAGAGCAACGGGTCGCCACCCCGACTACCGCACAAAGCATTTCCTTCGGGGAGCAACAGTGACACCGAGTGGACAATGCAGGTAATGCACAAGGCATTTCCCTCATGGAGCAACAGAGACACCGAGTGGACAATGCAGGTAATGCACAAGGCATTTCCCTCATGGAGCAACAGTGACACCGAGTGGACAATGCCGGTAATACACAAGGCATTTCCCTCATGGAGCAACAGTGACACTGAGTGGACAATGCAGGTAATGCACAAAGAATTTCCATCGTGGAGCAACAGTGACACTGGGTGGCCACTCATGGTAATGCACAAAGAATTTCCATCGTGGAGCAACAGTGACACTGGGTGGCCACTCGCGGTAATGCACAAAGCGTTTCTGTCATGGAGCAACAGTGACACCGGGTGGCCAATCCAGGTAATGCACAAAGCATTTCCCTCGTGGAGCCACAGTGACAGCATGCGGCCACGCACGGGAATACACGCCGCATTTCCGTCATGGAGCAACAGTGACACCGAGTTGCTACTCGGAGTAATGCTTAGACCATTTCTCTCGTGGAACAACGGCGACACCTGGTGGCCACACGGGGGAATGCACACAGTCCGGAGTGCTGTGCAGAGCCCTGGACCCTCCACATGCCCTGGGCGGTGCAACCTGGTGAGTGGAGACACAGGCCGAGGGCTACTCTCAGACCCCTGCTCACGTCCTCTACTGAACGTGGCCTGCTTCAAAGAGGACGACTAGACTGGCATGACCACGGGAAGCTCACCCGGTGATGTAGAAGGAGACACTTGAGGACTAAGCATCTCTTGTTACCGTCAAGTTGCTTGCTCTCCACGAAGTTACCGTACTTCAGGAAGTTTCCATAGCACCTGACAACTCCTTGGGAGGGCACAAAGGATCCCCCCAAGCTTACCGTGCCCCGGTTAGATGCAGAGGTCTTTTCTCAGGGGCCCACCCCGTGACGGGTTTCAACCCCCTGCTGGGATGCCATTCCAAGGATGTCCAGGCAGCTCAGGTCCACTTCTGCCAGCTTCTCCTCGGGCTAGGGCTCCTGGACAATTCCTCCGCGAGAGCAGCTGCAAAAACCAAACATGAACCATCACCACTCAAAGCTCTATTGGTGCTTTAAACTCTTGCCCCCGTCCCCTGCCTACCTCTTCGGCCTCTTCTACCACACGGCCTGTG
Source organism: Chelydra serpentina (assembly GCA_037349315.1). NCBI lineage: Eukaryota > Metazoa > Chordata > Testudines > Chelydridae > Chelydra > Chelydra serpentina. The sequence goes on from JBAIAC010000812.1 coordinate 31,076, forward strand.
ACGAATACTACAGCGAGTACAGATGAGGAAATTCAAAGCTTACTCACAGCAAGTTATGCGGGAGGCAGAAAACTGAGGACCGTTCATGTCGGCTTAGAAGGATGTCCAGGCAGCTCAGGTCCACTTCTGCCACCTTCTCCTCGGGCTAGGGCTCCTGGACAATTCCTCTGAGAACACAGCTGCAATCACCAAGCATGAACCGTCACTACACAAAGCTCTAGCGGTGCGTGAAATCTTGCCTCATCCCTGCCTCCCTCTCAAATCCCATCTACATCAGCCTCATCCGATGAGCAGAGATTGCGTAAACACAGACAGTCGCCGCTCCACCGTAGCGCCCACTGACCCCATGGTTTTCGTCCCCTCCTACTTCTCCATGGCTCCCGAGACTAGCCTGTGGGGATGCACGCCTGCTCGTGTCCTATGTAGGGAGACGGCACAGGGAGAGGCGAGCAGAGGAGAGGACAGAGAGAGTGTGTGTTGGCCAACATACTAGAGGAAAGAGAAAGAGAAAGAGAAAGAAAAACAGGGGAGGAAGGCAAACAACCTACCGCCTGGAATCATCGTACTGGATGCAACCTTCCGCTGCGGAAGACACACTGCTCCTGGCCAGTGAAATGAGCAGCTACAGAAACTGGGGAGCTTGTCTCCTTCGTAACCGCAGCTAGCCAGGAACATTTTCTGAGACACCCAAGCCCAGCGAACGGGGTGTCCCTACCTGGAGCCAGACGGGCCGTGAGCAGAGCCCTCACCAAACCAGACACTTATCTCACTGAGTGTGGCGACTGTTCCGCTCCCAGATGGACGGCTTTTGCGTGGCACCCACTCTCGCGATCTCGTCGCGCTCACTCACTTTCCATCGTACGAGGGCAGTAGACTCTGACGCGTGACTTCTTTTCCCTTGGTACTAAAGCCAGCACAATGGGAAAAAACAAGGACGTTACCATCTCAGTTGCCAATGTCGTGTAATCTCTTCTTTTCGCCTCTCCCACACGGCGGGGCTCCCCCCTCTGCCCTCCCCCACCCACCCACGCTTACACCTTTAGAATTCCCAACTAAAAAGCACCCGACATAGTCACTGTGCACAGCGGAACTCTGGTCCCTTCCGCAGCCTAAACCCCACGGAGCCCCGTACCAAACGACGAAGCACACGGCCCGTGAAGAATACCACAGCGAGTACAGATGAGGAATTCAAAGCACTCACCGCTTACTCACAGCCAGTGACGGAGCAGCCAGAAAGCTGAGGAATGCTCACGCCCGCTTAGAAGGATGCCCAAGCTGCTCAGGTCCACCTCTGCCACTTTCTCCTCCGGCTAGGGCTCCTGGACAATTCCTCTGCAAGAGCAGCCGAAAGGCCAAGATTGAGCCATCACTACACAAAGTTCTATTGGTGCTTGAAATCTTGCCCCCCGTCCCTGGCTCCCTCCTCCATCCCATCTACATCGGGCCCACTCGATGAACAGAGACCGAGTGAACAATGACAGTCACCGCTCCACTCTCGCACCCACTTCCCTGCATGATTTTCGTCCCCTCCTACTTCTCCATGGCTCCCCGAGACCTAGCCTGTGGGATGCACACCGACCCCGTGTCCTACGAAGGGAGACAGCACAAGAGAAGGAAGAGAGAGAGTTTGTGTGTGTAAGCAGAGTCAGGATGAGCCCACCCTGACATCTGGTGGTGAACTCCAGGGCTGATCTTATTTGCATAGGCTCACCCACCCACCTAGCCTGAGCCCGTAATACCCCAATTGGTCACTATGGGCTGCTGTAGGATCCCCAGTTTTATGTATTGGGGCAGGAATTTCTGTTCTTGGGGCAAGAAGAATAAACTGGTATTCTACTGATTATGTAAATCAAGGACAGTGGAACTGTACGTGGCCTTTTCCTCATGATGGAGGGGATCTCGCCATCACCTGAGCAGCACTCGCTAGGCAGGGGCCATGCGTTCCAAACCCAGTGAATTGAGAGGCTGGGGACAGGTCTCAACACCTGCTGGTATGGGTGCCTTCTGGCAGCCCTAGCTACCAATTGCACATCCTATCCTCTCTGCTGTGGAATGTCAGAGCTAAGTTTTGTCTCATTAGGAGTCTAAGAATTGATAAGTTGGATTCACCTTGGGACAAAGGTGTTCCTGTATGGAACCTAGTAAACAGTGCACATCATTTAGTGCTGTCTTTTGGGGGCAGGGATTGCGGCATGGCAGCAGGAGTGGGCCAGTTTGCTGGGAGGGCTACACAGCTGGGCTGATCACCCTTACACAACAGAAGGTGCCCCTTTTACCTCCCTCATCTGGATGGGGGAGGGGAGGGGAAGGGGTTCTGCACATTCACTTTTCAAACATGGCGCTCCACTGGGTGGGGGCGGGGCGGGGGGCGGGGGCGGGACACACTTTGCCGGGGCTGGACTTTGTGCTGGCTGGACTCAACCACCAACGCGAGACGACACCCACCAATTTCATGCGTGCCTCTTCTCACTCATGGCTTGCTTACCAATCCTCTTCTGCTCTTTTCCAAACACAATGCTGCATTCTTGCTCGCTCCATCGCTCTCATTCAAAACCTTGGGCTACACTCACACTCTCTGCTTGCCACAGGGGAAGCATTGCCTCCTACAGGGGAGCGGGGGGGGACTGATAGATATTTCTCCCAGGTCACTGGGTGGGCGCTCGAGACGCTTTTGCACGCTGTCCCCTACATACCGAACCCGGCCCTTGGTGCTGCCAACTCTGACTGCCAGAAGCCTTACATGTGTGTTGAACAACAGAAGACAGAGAGCGTCTCTTTGCCAACATACTACAGGAAAGGGAGAGAGGCCAGTAACTTACCGCCTGGAGCCATCCTACTAGAGGCAACCTTCTGCTGCGGAAGACATACTGCTCCTGAAAAGAGAAATGATCCGCCCTGAAAATGGGGACCTCGTAACCAGCAAGCGAGGAACATTTGCTTACAAACTCAGCACGCAGCTAATGGGGCGTCCCTGCCAGGAGCAAGGAGCGCCGAGAGCAGAGCCCTCACCAAACCACACACGTCTCGCACTGAGAGTCGCTGCTCTTCCGCTCGCGGTCTTGTGTGGGCTGGCCAACAACGCTCGTGGTCTCCTCGCTCTCGCTCGCTTTCCAGCGCATGGAGGCACTAGACTCTCCTGTGTGGCGACTTCTCCCTTCATACTAAACGCAGCACAAGGGGGGCAAACAAATCAGTTACCATCTCAGTGGGCCAAGTAGTGTAGGCACTTCTTTTCGTCTCTCCCACGCGGCGGGGCTCCGCACTCCGCCCACTTCCCATTCCACCGTTAACATTACAACCAAAGCCACCCCTTGCAACAGCACCAGACGCAGTCGCTCTGCAAGGCAGACTTCCCAGCCTTAATCCCACAGAGCCCCGTACCTAACGAGGATGCACACGGCCTGTGAAGAATACTACAGTGAGTAAAGATGAGAAATTCAAAGCACTGACCGTTTACTCACAGCAAGTTATGCGGGAGGCAGAAAACCGAGGACTGTTCATGGCTGCTTAGAAGGATGTCCAGGCAGTTCAGCTCCACCTCTGCCACATTCTCCTCCGGCTAGCGCTCCTGCACGATTCCTCTGCAAGAGCAGCTGAAAAGCCAAGCATGAGCCATCGCTACACAAAGCTCTATTGGGGCTTGAAATCCCTCTTCCATCCTATCAACTCGGTCTCTGTTCATCGAGTGAGGCCCGATGTAAACACCGACAGTCACCGCTCCACTCTCGCACCCACTTCCTGCATCCCCTCCTACGGCTCCCGAGACATAGCCTGTGAGGGTGCAAAGCTAACACATCCGCCCACGTCCTACAAAGGGAAAGAGCACAAGGAAAGGCAAGGACACACAGAGAGACAGACAGACAGAGACAGACTGTTTGTTGGCCAACACACTACAGAGAGAGAGAGAGAGAGAGAAACATGGGAGAAAGGCAAGCAAATGACCTTTCGGACAAGGGGTTATACTAGACGCAACCTTCTGCTGCAGAGGACACACTGCTTCTGACCAGAGAAATCATCAGCCCCAGAAAATGGGGACCTTGTTTCCCTCGTAACCACAGCCAGCCAGTCAGGAACCTTTTTCTTACAAACACAGCCCCCAGCTAACGGGGCGTCCCTACCAGGAGCCAAGGTGGGCCGTGAGCAGAGCAATCACCAAAACAGACACTTATCTCACTGAGAGTGGCGGCTGTTCCCCTCTCGGATGGACGGCTTTTGCATGGCATTAACGACGCTCGCGGTCTTTTGTGGTTGGCCAACAACGCTCGCGGTCTCGTCGCTCTCCCTCGCTTTCCATCGCATGAGGGCAGTAGACTCTGACGCGTGATTGCTTTTTCCTTGGTACTAAACCCAGCAAGGGTGCGGGGGGGGGGGGGGGGAGAAACAAGGAAGTTACCATCTCAGTCGGCAACATCGCGTAGCCTCTTCTTTTCTCCTCTCCCACACGGCGGGGCTCCGCCCTCCACCCTCTTCCCATTGCACCTTTAACATTACAGCCAAAACACCCCTTGCGACAGAATCCGAGGTAGTCGCTCTGCACAGCACACTTTGGCTCGTCCCCAGCCTTAATCCCACAGAGCCCCGTACCCAATGAGGATGCACACGGCCTGTGAACAATACTACAGTGAGTAAAGATGAGAAATACAACGCACTGACCGCTTACTCACAGCCACTTATGCAGGAGCGTAGCACTTGTTGCGGCAAAGCTTTGGTCTTTCAGGGGAGGGGGAGGTTAACACCTCTGAAAGACAAAAAAGTTTTGTTCTTCAATGCCAGTATAGCCATAGCCTTAGGGGCAACTCAGGGTGCAGCTGCCCTGGAGCAACAGTAACAGCCGGTGGAAGGGCAGGGGTTATGGCACACAGAGGATTTTCTCCATAGAGCAACGGGTCGCCACCCCGACTACCGCACAAAGCATTTCCTTCGGGGAGCAACAGTGACACCGAGTGGACAATGCAGGTAATGCACAAGGCATTTCCCTCATGGAGCAACAGAGACACCGAGTGGACAAATGCAGGTAATGCACAAGGCATTTCCCTCATGGAGCAACAGTGACACCGAGTGGACAATGCCGGTAATACACAAGGCATTTCCCTCATGGAGCAACAGTGACACTGAGTGGACAATGCAGGTAATGCACAAAGAATTTCCATCGTGGAGCAAACAGTGACACTGGGTGGCCACTCATGGTAATGCAAAAGAATTTCCATCGTGGAGCAACAGTGACACTGGGTGGCCACTCGCGGTAATGCACAAAGCGTTTCTGTCATGGAGCAACAGTGACACCGGGTGGCCAATCCAGGTAATGCACAAAGCATTTCCCTCGTGGAGCCACAGTGACAGCATGCGGCCACGCACGGGAATACAGCCGCATTCCGTCATGGAGCAACAGTGACACCGAGTTGCTACTCGGAGTAATGCTTAGACCATTTCTCTCGTGGAACAACGGCGACACCTGGTGGCCACACGGGGGAATGCACACAGTCCGGAGTGCTGTGCAGAGCCCTGGACCCTCCACATGCCCTGGGCGGTGCAACCTGGTGAGTGGAGACACAGGCCGAGGGCTACTCTCAGACCCCTGCTCACGTCCTCTACTGAACGTGGCCTGCTTCAAAGAGGACGACTAGACTGGCATGACCACGGGAAGCTCACCCGGTGATGTAGAAGGAAGACACTTGAGGACTAAGCATCTCTTGTTACCGTCAAGTTGCTTGCTCTCCACGAAGTTACCGTACTTCAGGAAGTTTCCATAGCACCTGACAACTCCTTGGGAGGGCACAAAGGATCCCCCCAAGCTTACCGTGCCCCGGTTAGATGCAGAGGTCTTTTCTCAGGGGCCCACCCCGTGACGGGTTTCAACCCCCTGCTGGGATGCCATTCCAAGGATGTCCAGGCAGCTCAGGTCCACTTCTGCCAGCTTCTCCTCGGGCTAGGGCTCCTGGACAATTCCTCCGCGAGAGCAGCTGCAAAAACCAAACATGAACCATCACCACTCAAAGCTCTATTGGTGCTTGAACTCTTGCCCCCGTCCCTGCCTACCTCTTCGGCCTCTTCTACCACACGGCCTGTGACGAATACTACAGCGAGTACAGATGAGGAATTCAAAGCTTACTCACAGCAAGTTATGCGGGAGGCAGAAAACTGAGGACCGTTCATGTCGGCTTAGAAGGATGTCCAGGCAGCTCAGGTCCACTTCTGCCACCTTCTCCTCGGGCTAGGGCTCCTGGACAATTCCTCTGAGAACACAGCTGCAATCACCAAGCATGAACCGTCACTACACAAAGCTCTAGCGGTGCGTGAAATCTTGCCTCATCCCTGCCTCCCTCTCAAATCCCATCTACATCAGCCTCATCCGATGAGCAGAGATTGCGTAAACACAGACAGTCGCCGCTCCACCGTAGCGCCCACTGACCCCATGGTTTTCGTCCCCTCCTACTTCTCCATGGCTCCCGAGACCTAGCCTGTGGGGATGCACGCCTGCTCGTGTCCTATGTAGGGAGACGGCACAGGGAGAGGCGAGCAGAGGAGAGGACAGAGAGAGTGTGTGTTGGCCAACATACTAGAGGAAAGAGAAAGAGAAAGAGAAAGAAAAAACAGGGGAGGAAGGCAAACAACCTACCGCCTGGAATCATCGTACTGGATGCAACCTTCCGCTGCGGAAGACACACTGCTCCTGGCCAGTGAAATGAGCAGCTACAGAAACTGGGGAGCTTGTCTCCTTCGTAACCGCAGCTAGCCAGGAACATTTTCTGAGACACCCCAAGCCCAGCGAACGGGGTGTCCCTACCTGGAGCCAGACGGGCCGTGAGCAGAGCCCTCACCAAACCAGACACTTATCTCACTGAGTGTGGCGACTGTTCCGCTCCCAGATGGACGGCTTTTGCGTGGCACCCACTCTCGCGATCTCGTCGCGCTCACTCACTTTCCATCGTACGAGGGCAGTAGACTCTGACGCGTGACTTCTTTTCCCTTGGTACTAAAGCCAGCACAATGGGAAAAAACAAGGACGTTACCATCTCAGTTGCCAATGTCGTGTAATCTCTTCTTTTCGCCTCTCCCACACGGCGGGGCTCCCCCTCTGCCCTCCCCCACCCACCCACGCTTACACCTTTAGAATTCCAACTAAAAAGCACCCGACATAGTCACTGTGCACAGCGGAACTCTGGTCCCTTCCGCAGCCTAAACCCCACGGAGCCCCGTACCAAACGACGAAGCACACGGCCCGTGAAGAATACCACAGCGAGTACAGATGAGGAATTCAAAGCACTCACCGCTTACTCACAGCCAGTGACGGAGCAGCCAGAAAGCTGAGGAATGCTCACGCCCGCTTAGAAGGATGCCCAAGCTGCTCAGGTCCACCTCTGCCACTTTCTCCTCCGGCTAGGGCTCCTGGACAATTCCTCTGCAAGAGCAGCCGAAAGGCCAAGATTGAGCCATCACTACACAAAGTTCTATTGGTGCTTGAAATCTTTGCCCCCGTCCCTGGCTCCCTCCTCCATCCCATCTACATCGGGCCCACTCGATGAACAGAGACCGAGTGAACAATGACAGTCACCGCTCCACTCTCGCACCCCACTTCCCTGCATGATTTTCGTCCCCTCCTACTTCTCCATGGCTCCCGAGACCTAGCCTGTGGGGATGCACACCGACCCCGTGTCCTACGAAGGGAGACAGCACAAGAGAAGGAAGAGAGAGAGTTTGTGTGTGTAAGCAGAGTCAGGATGAGCCCCACCCTGACATCTGGTGGTGAACTCCAGGGGCTGATCTTATTTGCATAGGTTCACCCACCCCACCTAGCCTGAGCCCGTAATACCCCAATTGGTCACTATGGGCTGCTGTAGGATCCCCAGTTTTATGTATTGGGGCAGGAATTTCTGTTCTTGGGGCAAGAAGAATAAACTGGTATTCTACTGATTATGTAAATCAAGGACAGTGGAACTGTACGTGGCCTTTTCTCATGATGGAGGGGATCTCGCCATCACCTGAGCAGCACTCGCTAGGCAGGGGCCATGCGTTCCAAAACCCAGTGAATTGAGAGGCTGGGGACAGGTCTCAACACCTGCTGGTATGGGTGCCTTCTGGCAGCCCTAGCTACCAATTGCACATCCTATCCTCTCTGCTGTGGAATGTCAGAGCTAAGTTTTGTCTCATTAGGAGTCTAAGAATTGATAAGTTGGATTCACCTTGGGACAAAGGTGTTCCTGTATGGAACCTAGTAAACAGTGCACATCATTTAGTGCTGTCTTTTGGGGGCAGGGATTGCGGCATGGCAGCAGGAGTGGGACAGTTTGCTGGGAGGGCTACACAGCTGGGCTGATCACCCTTACACAACAGAAGGTGCCCCTTTTACCTCCCTCATCTGGATGGGGGAGGGGAGGGGAAGGGGTTCTGCACATTCACTTTTCAAACATGGCGCTCCACTGGGCGGGGGTGGGGGTGGGGGCAGGGGCGGGACACACTTTGCGGGGCTGGACTTTGTGCTGGCTGGACTCAACAACCAACGCGAGACGACACCCACCAATTTCATGGCGTGCCTCTTCTCACTCATGGCTTGCTTACCAATCCTCTTCTGCTCTTTTCCAAACACAATGCTGCATTCTTGCTCGCTCCATCGCTCTCATTCAAAACCTTGGGCTACACTCACACTCTCTGCTTGCCACAGGGAAGCATTGCCTCCTACAGGGGAGCGGGGGGGGACTGATAGATATTTCTCCCAGGTCACTGGGTGGGCGCTCGAGACGCTTTTGCACGCTGTCCCCTACATACCGAACCCGGCCCTTGGTGCTGCCAACTCTGACTGCCAGAAGCCTTACATGTGTGTTGAACAACAGAAGACAGAGAGCGTCTCTTTGCCAACATACTACAGGAAAGGGAGAGAGGCCAGTAACTTACCGCCTGGAGCCATCCTACTAGAGGCAACCTTCTGCTGCGGAAGACATACTGCTCCTGAAAAGAGAAATGATCCGCCCCTGAAAATGGGGACCTCGTAACCAGCAAGCGAGGAACATTTGCTTACAAACTCAGCACGCAGCTAATGGGGCGTCCCTGCCAGGAGCAAGGAGCGCCGAGAGCAGAGCCCTCACCAAACCACACACGTCTCGCACTGAGAGTCGCTGCTCTTCCGCTCGCGGTCTTGTGTGGGCTGGCCAACAACGCTCGTGGTCTCCTCGCTCTCGCTCGCTTTCCAGCGCATGGAGGCACTAGACTCTCCTGTGTGGTGACTTCTCCCTTCATACTAAACGCAGCACAAGGGGGGCAAACAAATCAGTTACCATCTCAGTGGGCCAAGTAGTGTAGGCACTTCTTTTCGTCTCTCCCACGCGGCGGGGCTCCGCACTCCGCCCACTTCCCATTCCACCGTTAACATTACAACCAAAGCCACCCCTTGCAACAGCACCAGACGCAGTCGCTCTGCAAGGCAGACTTCCCAGCCTTAATCCCACAGAGCCCCGTACCTAACGAGGATGCACACGGCCTGTGAAGAATACTACAGTGAGTAAAGATGAGAAATTCAAAGCACTGACCGTTTACTCACAGCAAGTTATGCGGGAGGCAGAAAACCGAGGACTGTTCATGGCTGCTTAGAAGGATGTCCAGGCAGTTCAGCTCCACCTCTGCCACATTCTCCTCCGGCTAGCGCTCCTGCACGATTCCTCTGCAAGAGCAGCTGAAAAGCCAAGCATGAGCCATCGCTACACAAAGCTCTATTGGGGCTTGAAATCCCTCTTCCATCCTATCAACTCGGTCTCTGTTCATCGAGTGAGGCCGATGTAAACACCGACAGTCACCGCTCCACTCTCGCACCCACTTCCCTGCATCCCCTCCTACGGCTCCCGAGACATAGCCTGTGAGGGTGCAAAGCTAACACATCCGCCCACGTCCTACAAAGGGAAAGAGCACAAGGAAAGGCAAGGACACACAGAGAGACAGACAGACAGAGACAGACTGTTTGTTGGCCAACACACTACAGAGAGAGAGAGAGAGAGAGAGAGAAACATGGGAGAAAGGCAAGCAAATGACCTTTCGGACAAGGGTTATACTAGACGCAACCTTCTGCTGCAGAGGACACACTGCTTCTGACCAGAGAAATCGTCAGCCCCAGAAAATGGGGACCTTGTTTCCCTCGTAACCACAGCCAGCCAGTCAGGAACCTTTTCTTACAAACACAGCCCCCAGCTAACGGGGCGTCCTACCAGGAGCAAGGTGGGCCGTGAGCAGAGCAATCACCAAAACAGACACTTATCTCACTGAGAGTGGCGGCTGTTCCCCTCTCGGATGGACGGCTTTTGCATGGCATTAACGACGCTCGCGGTCTTTTGTGGGTTGGCCAACAACGCTCGCGGTCTCGTCGCTCTCCCTCGCTTTCCATCGCATGAGGGCAGTAGACTCTGACGCGTGATTGCTTTTTCCTTGGTACTAAACCCAGCAAGGGTGCGGGGGGGGGGGGGGGGAGAAACAAGGAAGTTACCATCTCAGTCGGCAACATCGCGTAGCCTCTTCTTTCTCCTCTCCCACACGGCGGGGCTCCGCCCTCCACCCTCTTCCCATTGCACCTTTAACATTACAGCCAAAAACACCCCTTGCGACAGAATCCGAGGTAGTCGCTCTGCACAGCACACTTTGGCTCGTCCCCAGCCTTAATCCCACAGAGCCCCGTACCCAATGAGGATGCACACGGCCTGTGAACAATACTACAGTGAGTAAAGATGAGAAATACAACGCACTGACCGCTTACTCACAGCCACTTATGCAGGAGCGTAGCACTTGTTGCGGCAAAGCTTTGGTCTTTCAGGGGAGGGGGAGGTTAACACCTCTGAAAGACAAAAAAGTTTTGTTCTTCAATGCCAGTATAGCCATAGCCTTAGGGGCAACTCAGGGTGCAGCTGCCCTGGAGCAACAGTAACAGCCGGTGGAAGGGCAGGGTTATGGCACACAGAGGATTTTCTCCATAGAGCAACGGGTCGCCACCCCGACTACCGCACAAAGCATTTCCTTCGGGGAGCAACAGTGACACCGAGTGGACAATGCAGGTAATGCACAAGGCATTTCCCTCATGGAGCAACAGAGACACCGAGTGGACAATGCAGGTAATGCACAAGGCATTTCCCTCATGGAGCAACAGTGACACCGAGTGGACAATGCCGGTAATACACAAGGCATTTCCCTCATGGAGCAACAGTGACACTGAGTGGACAATGCAGGTAATGCACAAAGAATTTCCATCGTGGAGCAACAGTGACACTGGGTGGCCACTCATGGTAATGCACAAAGAATTTCCATCGTGGAGCAACAGTGACACTGGGTGGCCACTCGCGGTAATGCACAAAGCGTTTCTGTCATGGAGCAACAGTGACACCGGGTGGCCAATCCAGGTAATGCACAAAGCATTTCCCTCGTGGAGCCACAGTGACAGCATGCGGCCACGCACGGGAATACACGCCGCATTTCCGTCATGGAGCAACAGTGACACCGAGTTGCTACTCGGAGTAATGCTTAGACCATTTCTCTCGTGGAACAACGGCGACACCTGGTGGCCACACGGGGGAATGCACACAGTCCGGAGTGCTGTGCAGAGCCCTGGACCCTCCACATGCCCTGGGCGGTGCAACCTGGTGAGTGGAGACACAGGCCGAGGGCTACTCTCAGACCCCTGCTCACGTCCTCTACTGAACGTGGCCTGCTTCAAAGAGGACGACTAGACTGGCATGACCACGGGAAGCTCACCCGGTGATGTAGAAGGAAGACACTTGAGGACTAAGCATCTCTTGTTACCGTCAAGTTGCTTGCTCTCCACGAAGTTACCGTACTTCAGGAAGTTTCCATAGCACCTGACAACTCCTTGGGAGGGCACAAAGGATCCCCCCAAGCTTACCGTGCCCCGGTTAGATGCAGAGGTCTTTTCTCAGGGGCCCACCCCGTGACGGGTTTCAACCCCCTGCTGGGATGCCATTCCAAGGATGTCCAGGCAGCTCAGGTCCACTTCTGCCAGCTTCTCCTCGGGCTAGGGCTCCTGGACAATTCCTCCGCGAGAGCAGCTGCAAAAACCAAACATGAACCATCACCACTCAAAGCTCTATTGGTGCTTGAACTCTTGCCCCCGTCCCTGCCTACCTCTTCGGCCTCTTCTACCACACGGCCTGTGACGAATACTACAGCGAGTACAGATGAGGAATTCAAAGCTTACTCACAGCAAGTTATGCGGGAGGCAGAAAACTGAGGACCGTTCATGTCGGCTTAGAAGGATGTCCAGGCAGCTCAGGTCCACTTCTGCCACCTTCTCCTCGGGCTAGGGCTCCTGGACAATTCCTCTGAGAACACAGCTGCAATCACCAAGCATGAACCGTCACTACACAAAGCTCTAGCGGTGCGTGAAATCTTGCCTCATCCCTGCCTCCCTCTCAAATCCCATCTACATCAGCCTCATCCGATGAGCAGAGATTGCGTAAACACAGACCAGTCGCCGCTCCACCGTAGCGCCCACTGACCCCATGGTTTTCGTCCCCTCCTACTTCTCCATGGCTCCCGAGACCTAGCCTGTGGGGATGCACGCCTGCTCGTGTCCTATGTAGGGAGACGGCACAGGGAGAGGCGAGCAGAGGAGAGGACAGAGAGAGTGTGTGTTGGCCAACATACTAGAGGAAAGAGAAAGAGAAAGAGAAAGAAAAAACAGGGGAGGAAGGCAAACAACCTACCGCCTGGAATCATCGTACTGGATGCAACCTTCCGCTGCGGAAGACACACTGCTCCTGGCCAGTGAAATGAGCAGCTACAGAAACTGGGGAGCTTGTCTCCTTCGTAACCGCAGCTAGCCAGGAACATTTTCTGAGACACCCAAGCCCAGCGAACGGGGTGTCCCTACCTGGAGCCAGACGGGCCGTGAGCAGAGCCCTCACCAAACCAGACACTTATCTCACTGAGTGTGGCGACTGTTCCGCTCCCAGATGGACGGCTTTTGCGTGGCACCCACTCTCGCGATCTCGTCGCGCTCACTCACTTTCCATCGTACGAGGGCAGTAGACTCTGACGCGTGACTTCTTTTCCCTTGGTACTAAAGCCAGCACAATGGGAAAAACAAGGACGTTACCATCTCAGTTGCCAATGTCGTGTAATCTCTTCTTTTCGCCTCTCCCACACGGCGGGGCTCCCCCTCTGCCCTCCCCCACCCACCCACGCTTACACCTTTAGAATTCCAACTAAAAAGCACCCGACATAGTCACTGTGCACAGCGGAACTCTGGTCCCTTCCGCAGCCTAAACCCCACGGAGCCCCGTACCAAACGACGAAGCACACGGCCCGTGAAGAATACCACAGCGAGTACAGATGAGGAATTCAAAGCACTCACCGCTTACTCACAGCCAGTGACGGAGCAGCCAGAAAGCTGAGGAATGCTCACGCCCGCTTAGAAGGATGCCCAAGCTGCTCAGGTCACCTCTGCCACTTTCTCCTCCGGCTAGGGCTCCTGGACAATTCCTCTGCAAGAGCAGCCGAAAGGCCA